>JASVER010000015.1:2502413-2524572 GCA_030449065.1 Oceanodroma leucorhoa
AAAGAAGCGAACCTGCGTTTAAAAAAAAAAAAAAAAGGCAAGCAGCTGAAGGTGAGCATCTGCAGTTACCAAATTTCCATGATKCTGGGATTTCCCCACCACCCCACCCATCATTGAAGGGAGGTGGCCCAGCTATTATCTCTCCTCTGAGGCACATGCTTTACCACTTAACTCCACAGCAGTTAATGAGATCAGAACGGGGAGAGGCAAAGAAACCTGACTAACAAAGATGTGGGTTTTTTTAAATTTGTATTTGAGCTGAGTGCCCCCTGTGTGACTTGCATGAAGCAAGTACTGGTCTCTGTTTCRTTAGTAGACCCTGGGGTGCTGAGAGTATTTCCGTGTGTGGGTTATGCATATAGACAGACTGGTTTTTGTGGGAATACAAGCTGCCTAAATTTGACCCTGCACCTACCATGCAACTGCTGCATGACTTGGGCATGTGAAAGAAGAGTGCTGGCRTGATGGTGAAAAAAAAATAGCTGAGAATAAGTGTTACCAGACAGCCTGAGTTCACTAGGGTTCCTCCTGCTCAGCTTCCACTGCTGTTGCCRGTTGCTTCTCCCAGTGCAGTTATGCAAAGTCATCTCTCCTCTTGGCTTTGAACCAGTTTACGGTTTGGCTAAATCCTTCTTTTTCTACAGATTGAATCATAGGTGAATTTAGGTAGTAAAGCATGTGAGACTGTGCAGGAAGTGGTTGGGATTTTTAGTTATTAGATGAAAAAGCTTCTGGAAATACTTAGTGTTATAGAGGAGGCTACAAGCACCAGAAACATAAGGCTTTGAGGGCTGACACGTTTTATCTACCAAAGCAGTGGCTCAGACCACCTGGAAGTGCTCTGCTGATCATAGCATCAAAATTTAGGATCTGGAAAAGAAACTCATGTTGGCTTTTAGGGAGACTGCAAAAGAGGGGCTGGTAGGKGAGTGCTTTGCTAGGCTCACAGTAGAGATGCTTTTCTGATATGTTGGAAATGGAAGTACTGATATTAATGTGCTTGTATGCTTTAATAAAATTGAAGATACTGTTCTTCAAGTAGCTRAGGAAGACAGGAACGAGTCTTGCTCCTTTGTTGTTAGACCGTCCAGAAACAGGAAAATATTTCTCAGTTATTGTTGCTCTCGGTTGTAAATAGGACACTGTCTTCTGATAATTTTTTTTTAAGAACAATCTAGAAATTATTTGCCAAAGCAATTTTTAGTTTTTGTTATTTTTATTTTTTTTTTCTCATTTCAAATCTTGTTGAGTTACAACCTCTGTCATAGACCAGGGGCAGAACCTTATTCTTGTATTTCCAGGATCAAGATTAAATTTAATGCACTTACAAGAAAAGAACAATTGCTGTCACTTCCAAATGAAATACGGTTTTGTCATTCTTGGCACCTGTAGCGCTTCTAAAGAAAAAATCTACTGTTGGACTTTTGCTAATAATTGTTACAGTGATGAATGACCTAGAAAATGGTCTTGTTTTGTCTCAAGAGCTTCCTCAGATCTGTAGTTCTTTCATGAGATAGCAGTTAAAAAAATGGTTTTGACTTTGCACATACAGTAAGATTCTTTCAGTCCCATTTTTCCCATACTTCTATGTTGGTAGCATTCCTTCTTGTGACTTTCTGGGAGTTTGATTAAATACAATTGGGACCAAATGCACTTTCTCTTCAGTTTTTATTGAAGGGCAGCCCTCCCACGACCACTTCTGGTATCTTGCTTGGCCTTACATGGCATCTTTTTTAATATGGACATTTTTCAATATACTTAATTACCTGTTCCTGTCTCTTCCTGTTTTAATGGAACAAGTGTTTGCTTTCCAGCCATTTAGGGAAGCAATTACCATATTAGTGTCAAAGATGTAGCATGGCAAACATTTAGAAATCAATATAATTGTTCTTTAAGAGATCAATACCTTTGCTAATAGTAAAAGAATGACCAGAGATTGTCATTGAAATTTGAAGAACTCATATTTCTAAGTTTTAATCAAGACTTTGCAGTGTGATAACAACCAGAGGCCAGTCAAATTGGAATCTCATTGTACCAGGTGCCGTACAAACATAAATTTCTCTGCGGAAGAAACTGTTGTGTAAGTTTTTCTTCTATCTGAAGTTATGTCTGTAAAGTGTTTTGGAGAAGAGCARAACAAATTTTAAAAGAAAATCATGAAAAGCTGCAAATTGATGAGCTCCCAGTAAAAACCTGTTCTTCTTTGAAACATTTTTTTAAGTAATCTATCACATTCCAAAAATTTTAATCACAATTTTGCTGTGTGAATGTGTGACTTCTACATTATCTAGTATGTATCACCATTTCACTGATGTCAGGCTTGGAGTTTTCTGGGGTGGCATTATTATTTTTTTGTAAGACTTTAACATTTCTTTCAGGGTAGCTAACTGAAAGTATTTTTATTGCAGATAACTACAAGCAGAGCCTGTAGGTTTTGGTTCACAATCAAACATGTGAAAAAACTTTTCTTTAATACAATCATACCTTGTCTCCTATGCCTAAAATACTTTATACAGTTCTTTACATTCCATGTAGACATAGTTTGCTTRTATGTCATAAGAAGGAGATTTTACTTTAAACTCTTTTACAGGCCAGCTGCTTCTCACGCCGAGATGGACACCAGTGTAACTCCACTATTCTTTGTGATCACTCCCAATGTACACTAGTGTATGTCAGAGCAGAATTGGGGCCAGTTACTGAAAATGTGGATGTTGCATCAAAGTACAGTTAGGGGCAGGGACTTCCTGTCACGGGATCTGCAGAAGAAATATATTCATGCAAATTAAGAAAGCAGGTTGCTATATAAGAGTGGTTTTCTCCCCTCTATCAGATCTGTTAAGAACCAGCCTAGGTGTATTGTGTGCAAGCTTACACTACCATGTGAGATGGTTGCTACCTTAAGGGTGGCTTCTGGAATTAATGATGCCATCAAGGGAGAACTTAGACTCGTTTTAGAAACTTCTTATCTGCTGTCTGTCCGAGTAGATAAAGAAGATGCTACTTTACTTAAAACTAAACCTGATTTGGGGAGGAGCAAACTGACCACTTGTCATCTTTTTTGTTCAGGAAGAGGAAAAAAGGAAGGCAAAGGAAGAAGAGGAGAAGCGAGAGTATGAAGAGTACCTGAAGCTGAAGGAGAGTTTTGTAGTTGAAGAGGAAGGGGTTGAAGAATCAATGACAGAGGAAGAGGTATGTATGTTAGGCTGTTACTGCAGTTTCCTTTATCTTTGTTAGACTCGGGTTGCCTTTACTGCACTCTATCTCGTGTAAAATGAACTTGAAAGGAGGAGTCAGCCAAATGTTTTTGCTTGTAAAAGCTAAATTTTGTATATGCACAYGTTAACCCAGAGTCTTTCCTGGGGAATGCTACAGTTCCTCATCCCAGACTCCTACAAGTTAGTTTAGAGTACTAAGGCAGACGCATATCGCTGGAAATGAGTTCTCTCCTCCCCTAATGTAAGGACTGAAATAAAACTCATCCTGGAAGTCAGATACTCTTTTACTGTCATCAGCTTTGCTCTACCCATACACAGTGGGCCGGATGAAAGCAAGGCTAAATACGGAGTTTGGCAGTGCCCACATATCTTGGGAGGAATTGCTTGGTTTTGGTTTTATTTTCTAGACCAACGCAGCTGCTGTGAAATCAAATGGAAAACCAAGCTCTTGTCTTAAAAGGCTTCTGTTAAGAGAATTCACAGGACGCAACCTAGGTGCTTGTGGGTTGTACGCTGGAAAACTGTACATTCAGTGTTGCAAAGGATTGCTATGGTTGATAGTATCTCAAACTCTGCATAATGTTCTAGCATGCTCCTCCTGTGGCTGCCTGCGGACGTGCTGCTGGGGATGGTGGTTGAAATGTGATACTTGACATAATATCACAGCAAACTTGAAAAAGTTCCACTGTTGTGGGAGGCAGTGTTCTTATTCTGTCTGCTGAAAACCTGTTAGACTAATTTTAATTGCTATCAAATGCTGAAGTTGCTCTTGGGTTGTAGCTGCCAAATTTGAGCTGTCCAATGCATTTCGTGATAAGTGTGTTTTTCAGGGACAAATGTGCATTTGCTCCTCTGCTAAAGCGACCCTGTTGAATTGAATGGATTTGCCCTCAGCATGACTGAGAGTGGCTTTGGGCTGAGGAGCTTGTAGTGAGTAAATACCGCTTGACATTAGTCACAAGTTCTCACTGTGGACCCCTTCCCATTGTGATAAATTCCTCCGTCATGCCGGGATTAACACCAAGASAAGTTGTATCTGGTGACGGGGAATTTCCTAAGATGCGGAGAACAGCGAAATGCATACTTTCTATTGAAAGTKCCTTCAAAAATGTGTGCCTRTCCTGTTAGGAGACCAGATTATACSTAAATATTAAATTTTTCCACTTTAGATACCCTTTAAGGCTAGAATGTGTTTATTGTCTGTGTTCCTACAGCTGCCTGTTAAGGAGAAATTAATCTTCCTATATGTGGGAACAGAGAAGGGTGTTCCTCACTCAAAAGAGCTTGGCAGGCAGTTGATGRTGCCTGGATCTCACCATAAGATGTCTTTGGTAGGAGTGGGGAGATAGAACTTTAATAGTAGGCGATTTGAAAGTCGTCTTCAGAAACAATCRCAGGTACGTAGTTATTTGGAGACACCAGCCTTGCAGAAATGGCAAGCCAGCCTTCTGCCTTGTGGTGGATAATGCACTGAAGCATTTTAGTATCCTGTTACAATAGATGACTCTGCCATGTGTTGCTGAGGCTAGCGTGCTGAAACTCATGCTGAAAATTAAGGTCCTGAGTCCAGAGCTAAGCRGTTAATTAAGGCTGATTGATTTCCAGGGTTGCAGAGTAACTTGATCTCCTGTTAACTTAAATGCGCATTGTTTGCATTGCCTTTGAAAATTGAGCTGCTTAAATTAAAATGCCGGATTTCAGGTGCATAGCTTTGAAAACGGCTTGAGCTTCCACATGTGTTGCGCAGCTGCGTGCTACACTTGACCATCTGCATGAGCTGTCTCCTGAATCACTCTGTTCTTTACCTCTGTACAAAATGTCCTCAGTATGTATAAGTAACTTAATACACGATGCACAAACTCACCCAGATGTGGTTATTTCAGGGTATGTATGATGTGAGAATAAAAGGTTCAAAGATTTCCTTTCAGAAAACAATCACAAATTGCACTTGAGCCATGTTCTGTCTTAGAAAATACCTATCATAAATTCCTATCATAAATAAATTAAGATTAAATCTAGATTTTTTTTTTTCCAGTTCAAAATCTCCCTCGGAGTGTATGTTTAAAACTTTGAAAGTATGCAGGCTAAACACTTATTATAATATTTGTACTCAGCAAGTTTGCGATGCATTTAATGCTCATGAGTTTCAACTAACAATTGTTTTCCTTGCTGTATCCAGTCTCGCAGCTTTCTGATGGAATTTCTCGAATACGTTAAGGTAAGCTACCATTGGTCTTTCTCCTCCTTCCATACCTGTTATACTGTGTAAAATGTCTTTGTCAAAGAGCTGAGTTGCAGAAAGAAGGGAAATCTTTACTTCCTCTTTGATTTACTTAAATATTCAACAAGTAACAAAAGAGGTACCTTAGATAAAGTCTGCATTATTTACTTAACCATGCACGAGCATGTCCGTAAGTGTTAAAATGGTTTGTAATTACAGCTGTGTCTTGGCTTTTTGGGGCAGGATTGTAGCTCTTGCCTTCTTTCATAAGGATAGGCGTTACAAACTCTGCGCCTGGTKGATCACCCTCGGAGTTTATGAACAGCAACGTCTGCTGTTGATTGGGATTTGGGACATTCAGGCTTTTTGTGTGTGAACATCAGCTACTGATTTAGAAAGCGGTCTCTACATCTCAGCTCAGCATGAATGAGAATTGCTGTACCAGCATGTGGCCTGCCATGCAGGCTGTGTTTGTGTCTGAAACACTGGCACTGTAAAGGTCAATCCAACTTCTCACACGATTTCTTTTCTTGTTTTTATCCATGCAATTTGCCATGTTGTCTTAATGTTTGGAAGGGATATTTAAGGAGAAGATCACTTGTTTTTAACAGGGTGTGTTAGTCTCCTTTTCATCATATTGTATGGTTAGTTATTTAAAACCTGTGGTGTGTTCATGAGGATTTCCACTTTTGATCTGTAAGGACAAATGCTTTTTTCTCCACTATTGATATATCAAAGGTCAAATACATTTTTCTATTCTTACTCTAACAATGTTATGCAAATCTTTTGTCCTGATTAATCCCATTCCTCCTTTACTGGAAGCTGGACTCTTATCTGACAATGTATGGCATGTAGGTGAAAGGCTTCATTAGTAAGCAAATCACTTGTATACTTAGTGGCATCCTAATCATTTAGTTAATCCAGAATCTCTGGACTCTGGGCCAATTTTGCATGTCCATTACCCCAGCAAAACCCTGGACTTACAGAGAGATTTGTCTCATGGGTAGCTCTCCGCAAGGAGTCAATTTGAGTGATTGCCATGCAAGTCTGAAGAGTGGCTCGATCATTCTAGAGCGGCTGCAAAGCTACGGTGCAAGCAGCTTTTGCTGTGCTGCCCTCGGCCTCCTGTGTCACTGCGACTTGTGGTGGTGTATCCCCTTGTGAGAGAGGCTGCTAGGTTTGCATCTGTCAAGTGCTTTCCGATCAACGTGATCTCTGGGGGTAATTTGAAAATGTGTAAGCTAGTAGCACTCAGGCTTAGGACGTATCTTCCTTGCTGCAGCCCAAATGAAAATAACCCCTGTTGACTAACCAAGTCCCCAGCATAAGCCAGTCAACTCAGAGCAGAAGCACCACCAAAAGCAGATGAGACARCTGAGAATAGATTGGAAAAGCTATGGGTAACATGTTTACAGAGCCAAAGTAAAACCATGGAGCGACCATGAAGCATCAGATGGCACATTTCATTTTGCAGCCATACAGCCATTTCAATCTTCTGTYTTCCACAGAAGCCAGAGAGATTTCTTTGAAAGGGAGGGGAACTTTGAAATAGCCATCTCTGCTCAGACCACCCTCTGTTTCAGTTACTACATGGTATGGTGTGATCCCAGTTCACCTCTTCCCATCTAAGGCTTTCAAGATACCGCCAAGCTGTGGGTTAAGGAAAATGTGCTGCTCTTTATTGATAAACGAGCTGCCCTAGGATAACAGTAGGTGAAGCAATAGGATATTCTGATGTCCCTTGGGATCTTCCACAAAAATTGGGAGGGTTTCCAAGCGGTAACGCAGGAGGGTCTGATTCTGTCTGATTCTGCTTCTGATTGCCCTGGTGGTTGTGGTGGATGGAACAGATTAGTCACAAACTCTCAGTTCAGTGCTTAAGCACATATGTATAGTTTTATATTAGTCACTTCTACCTGACGTCAGAGAAATTAAGCACGGGCTGAAAACCTAATTCAGAAGCGCTTCGACACCTGATTTCCTATGTAGAGATGAGTTGCAGAACTGGGGCATTGCTTTCTTTTACAAGTTTTAGTATTTTTTTTTTTAAATCTTGAAAGTATGCTTAATATATAGATTATGTATTGCCTTCATCTTCTGTTCTATTCACAGAAACCGTTGACATATCAAGAAGCAGTGCTAAGCTGCTAGTAGCTGTCTGAAAAACGTATTAATTAAAAGATCAATTGGCATTTTTAAAAAATAAAATTTCATTTAGCTCTTCCATTGAATAACTTATTTTACTGATATAACTGACTGGAGATAGCTCACCCCATGCTTCATTCCTAAGGGTCTTTGAAATAAAATGCAGCCTCTTTTCTCCAGCTCTGCCTCGTGGGATTTTTTTAAATGGGTTTTTTCTTAAAGGCACCAAAAGGATTGACACCCCCCAGTTCTGCTTTTCTGAAAGCTGAGCGTCTCCCTTTGGGGCTTTCGTAGCAGCCCTGCAACCAGTTTAATCCATCTGCTGCAGTGTCACCACGTTACACCTCAGGCTGTGGCATTGTCTCTGCTTCAGTCGCGTCCCGTGCGTTTGCTTCTTACGGTGGCCAGTCCTCAAGTTACAGACTTGACTGCTCGGCTCTCAGAGGAGMCGGATAACCGATTCCTAATGGGAGCCGTATGGTTTTACTTAGCAGTCCTGTAGATGCACGACACACCTTACAAACCAGCTCTGAGGCTCTCTGAGCTCTTCAGAAGAAAATTAATAATGAAGCGGGCAGCGGTTAAAGAGCGGCTGAGGAGTTGCCTTGCTGTGGAGCACTAGCGCTGCTGGCCCGGGGGAATACGAGCCTGCGCTTTGCTCACCCGGCTTGAGGGTGTATCAGTGAATGCATCTGAACTACAGCCAGTGAATTGAAACAGCAAACTCCATTTGAAAGGGATAGCGAAGGACTCGGAGGCTTTACCCCTTCCTGTTATTTCTTTAAGAAAAATGACGCTTACAAGATAAGGAAAAAAAAATCCTACTCATCTTAATCCTGAGAGCTCTTGCTCTGTTTCATCCCTTGCTGAGGACAGCAGCAGAATCGTACTTAAAATTAAATTAATGCCGTAAAATGTGGATGTGTATACTTTGCGCTATGAAAGTTAAGCCTGTCTCTAAAACGTGAAGCATGTGGTGAAGTGTCTTGTTCGCTTGGGACCTCACAATGTCATTATATTTCAGAGTGTGTGTGGGGAAT
This sequence comes from Oceanodroma leucorhoa, assembly GCA_030449065.1. Classification (NCBI taxonomy): domain Eukaryota; kingdom Metazoa; phylum Chordata; class Aves; order Procellariiformes; genus Oceanodroma; species Oceanodroma leucorhoa. Next base: position 2,511,035 of record JASVER010000015.1, read on the forward strand.
GCATCCTAATTCCACCCCACCCTCCGGTCTCCTATTCACAGCAGGATCTATCTTGGAAAGCTTCCACTAAACTTGGTCATTGAGGGTGAATATCTTTAAGCGAAGGTTTAAATCCTGTTTTTCTTGTTTATGTGGCTTTGCAACCCCCCCACCACCATCCTTTTAAAAGAAGATGTGACGAATCTTGGCAGTTCCCAGCTCTGAGAACTGAATTCCATGGACTGGTTCCAATTCCATGCGTTCAGTCCATGGTATTCAGTTCTCTAGCTTGGCTGCATCGAACTTCACAACTACTAAGTCTGTGTGTGGCTTTTTTTGTCTGATTTTATTAATGAAAAAGATTCATCTATTTCAGCCTCTCTTTATTTCTTCAGTGTCCTTCCAGTGTCCTTTTAAGATCAGAAACAAATGCGTTTATCATTTGAAGTATTGTGTTTGATAATGTAAATGTAGCTTTTGTGGCCGTACGTCCAGAATGTTAACTGAACTGTTTTCAAAAGTTTTCCAAATTCCCTATAAACAGTGCATCCTTTTACTGCGTCGGAACAGATGAGTTTCTAAAACTTTTGCAGATAAGAAAACAGGGACCAAGTAGCTCCAGACAAGCGCACCAGGTGTTTTCTCTGTAATTCTCTGGAGCTACGGAGAAGCATAAAACCAGACGTGAGCAGCGGTGGCTGTGTCCTGACTGAGAAAGGCTGCAGTAAGAATCTCTTTCGAAAGCAAAATGGAAATTTGCAGTTCCTGCTTCTGCCTTTGCTCTCAGAGATCATCGCGCTGCCTGCGCAGGAGCGCGCTAGCAATACGCTTCCAGCACTGACAATTTTAATAAGGTGTTCACTTGCTTAGGAAGATTATTATGGCATTAATACACATGACATGAGTAAAACAGAGTAAAGCACTTAAGCTGCCAGTCTCGTCTGGATTTTTATGTATGCGTTGATACGTACCAGTGATCATTTTAAAATGTACTTTGAAACATCTCTCAAACAAAAAGGGATCTTGCTAAAGCGTACTGGAAATTAAAGGTAGCAGGGAGAACAGAGCCTTGGCTGTTTATTGAGCTTGTGCTCATCCTGTCCTCCTAACGTAAGGAAAGGTTCAGGATGAACGCTGGCAAGTGTATTTGAGTCTTCGCTTAAGTGGGTYAGAGCAACCAGTCTTTCCACAGAGCAGAGTGGTTTAAGTAACTTAAGTTAGAGTTTTTCGTCAGAGAAGAGTGCTTACTAGGAAAAGTTAGTTAGAATGGCAGGTTCTACTTCGTCTATTAAATGCATTTTTTAATTTGAAAGGAAAAGAAATACGCTAACCTTCTAATTCATCAGCTGCATTTAACTCTTGTTTGTTCCCATAGAAAACAAAGGTAATCCAGCTGGAGGACTTGGCTTCACATTTGGGTTTAAGAACACAGGTAAGTACTACCTTTTGGGGTGCAAGGGCAAGCAATGAGTTTAAAAGGACAGGAGAGGACATGGGTAAATAAGGGTAACATCTATGCAAGTGTCTCAGCATTACTGAAAATGCTTGGATTTTGGTGAAGTTCAGCAAAATCAGCCCTAAAAATGCGGCCATTCATCAAACCACCAGCCAGCCAGTGAAGGATTGTTGGCTTACAAGATTGTTCCAGTGAGAAGTGCTCAGTCTGCCCCTTGCCCGGCTGCCTGTTGGCTAATGGATCCTGTAGTGTTTGYAAACCTAGTCATAGAGCAATTCAGGGTACCTGGGAATCAAAAGCAGAGCTAGAAGCAAATTCAGACACTGCCTGCATAATTGGACAATGTTGTTATGTTTGCAGACAATCAATAGATGAGGTGTTTTGCTCCAGTTGCTTGTGTATTCTTAGAACATTTAAGAATTTGTATTTTCTGGTACATTACTTAAGAAAATTGTCCCTCTCAGCGCCGTATAAGCCTGTCAAAGTGAGCTCATGGTGTGATATCTGTACTTTTTTTTTCCCCCCCTCTGTCCTCTTTCTGTTCTCTAAACATTTTATGTTTTGACTCTGAAGAATAGTCATGGCTTGGCTTATTTTAATTTGAGCACATTTGACATATATTACTAAGTGACCAATGTTTTCTGTTGTTCTGTACCTAATCTGATGTTGGGGTGCCCCTTCACAGCAGCTTACCCTGCTGTAAGTCCAGGCTGCTGTGCCCCTGCCTCTCCCTTAAACCAGAACTTCATTTAAGCATGCAGTGAGTCAGTTAAGGGAATTCATCTGGTTGAAATCTCAACTATGATTTGCTTCTGCACTCATGTAAATACAGGAAAGGGAGAGAGGCAGAACTGTGGAAACCAAGGCTTAGATACTAGCTTAAGGTGTGCTGGAACTGCATGCTTGGAGTAACTATAGAGTTAACCCAGCAAGAAATTCCACAAGTTGTTCTTTGGAYTGGTGAAAGAAGTTTCCTCTTAAATGGAGCAGGAAAAAAATGTAAAAAGCTCTGGAATATATTGAGTGTAGCCAGGTTCTTGGAGAAGTACCTCAGTGTGCTTCATGGAATTTGCGTGTTGCATTGGCACTACACAGCCTTTGCCTGGGAAGATGCGTATAACCACCCCCCTTCCATAAAACTGATGACTAACTTAGCAATTTGGGGATGGGGAAGTTATYTGAACACCCCAAAATGCAGACGCTCACTTCGTCCTTCTGAAATCAAAGGGCTTACTGCATCTGTCTGTGTGGAAATAACTGATACATATCCTTCCCTGAAGTCTTTAACACTGAGGAATTAAACGTAAGCCTCCATGTGTAGTTTATCAGAACGTGAAATGTTTTTTGCCTTCCTCTTGATCAGTTTGTTATTCCTTTTTCCCTTCTGAACAGGATGCAATTAACAGAATCCAGGACCTGATGGCAGATGGCACTCTAACAGGTGACAGCCAAAACACAAAGGGGACTTTATTTTAGCTGGTGAATAGATGGTGCAGAAAATGCCTTAACTACGGTAGAGAGAGACTTCCAGTGTAATTTCTGTTTTAAACTGTAGAAGATCCTAGTAGGACTTGATAAATAGATATTTTTATTATCCCTGCTTCAGCTGCTGTGAAACTACTGTTTAAAGCACTATGGGATGTGATTGCTCCTATGATACCTTATACAGAGGTGGGGGGTGAATGTCCCCAGCAGTTCAGGAACCAGCACAAGGCTTCTGCGTGTTGATTGAGCCCTGCTGAAGGCCTGCAGGGGTTGCTGAGCAGCCAGCTGYAAATGATGGCTTCTGAAATCTGAATTTGAAAGAATCATTTGGATGTTTTGGGGTAGTTTGAAAACCTGTTTTAAAGGTGCTGTGGCTAAAGCCGGGACTGGGGTACAGCACGCTGTGGGACAAGCAAACATCCCGGAGCGCTCCAGGATGCTGTAGTAAGTGAAGTGCTTGTTCCTAGCCACGTGCCCACGCAATCAGAGTGGGAATGGAGGCCGAGGCTGAGCATGCGGGTAGCTCCCTGTCTGAACAAGTCTGTTTTATGGTGGGCAGTCTTTTTCTTTCCGAGGATGAAGTAGGGGAAGGTGCCAATGCAAACATTTACTAACCTGATACTGTGGTCATGGCTGGGAAACAACTGTCTTGGTGGGTACATGTGGATACCCATTCGAGTGACCTAAAAGTGCTCTGAATCAAAACGTAAGGATGTGTAGAGTCCTGGCTGTGTCTGTGGCCTAAAAGGCACRCCAGTGAGGCTCTCTGCCTTGCATTTGATCCTGTAATGTGTTAAGAACAGAGAGGTCTATTCTCGCTCTTGATGGAGCAACTGAAATATGGAAATTGAGCTTCATTCSCATTCAGAGGGTAAGTTGGAATGGCTGAGCTGGGCGCCACAGGGGCTCTGAATCACCTCCTGGCCCTCCCGCTGCTCTGCCTTTCTCCACCAGCCTCCTGGGCCCAGAACATCGGCACCAAAACTGAAGTAGCTGCCGTGAAGCTCCCGGCTTCACGCACAATGAAAAGAATGTGTTACTTTRAACAAAATTCATCTTAGCAAGGCACTCGGGTATTGTCATAGCCCTGCTCAAAGACCCAACAGTAGAGAGGAGAGAAAAGCCTGACTGCTAGCACGTTGTTCTGCCTGCCCTAGATATGAAATGCAGCCTCAGCGGTTTGAACGTCCCTTCCAAAAGAAGTGACTGATGTCTTTCGGGAGGTGAGAGGAGCCAAAGTGCTGACTTCAAGGTCCTTTCTTTCCCCCTGTAGGTGTGATTGATGACAGAGGAAAGTTCATCTACATCACTCCAGAGGAGATGGCTGCCGTGGCTCAGTATATCAAACAGAGAGGACGAGTTTCCATCGCGGAGCTGGCCCAAGCAAGCAATTCCCTGATCAACCTCCAGCCTGACAGCCGAGCTGTTGCTCCAACTGTGGCATGAAATTGTGGCGTGAGAAAAATACAGCAGGAGTTTAACCTTTTAGCGAATACGCCACATACTTAAAAAACAAACAAGAACCCCTCTAGTCAATTCACGGTGCTTGAAGATAGGATGCTTTTCTTAAGCATCTGCTGCAAGACTTGATCGAAAGTTTTGCTTTTCATTCTGTTAGAGCTCGTACAAAATAGGACAGTCGTTTGTAAGGCAGAGGCTAGCCGAGAACTTGGGGCTAAAACACTCTGATGCACCTGTACCCCAGGAATACCAGTAATTTCTACACGGTTAGTTTATCTTGGCAGCCAGTCTCATGTGACTATACCCAAACTTTTTATTGTTTCCAGATTCTTAYGTCTGTATCAAATGTATTTGGCTTTGCTTGCATTCAGAATTCTCCAGGCTTGCTCTGCACTTACGGAGCTGTATAACTTTGTGGCAATGATATATAGAGCCCAGAATAATAGGTGTGCCGGGGTGAGGCTTGCAGATTTTGTCTTCTGTATCAACATTGGAAGGATAGAGTAAAAAGAAAATACTGCAAGGGTGTCTCTGTTCTTACTGAAATATGTACTGAAACTCTAGAAAGAGTGGTTGCTATGTTGTGAGAACTTCCAGAGGTTATTTCAGAAAACCTTTGCTATCTAAATATTTTTTGCTTGGTTTATATAATGTAAAAAGTTCGCTTGCAGCCAAGCCRTGTTATTTTTCTGTAGCCAAGAGACAGAAACACCTCCAGGGAAAGGCTAAGTCACCTCGTTTATTGTGCAGGCCAATTCTATCGATACCAACCCGATGCTGATGATTCATCCTTTGAAGTAAAAGCCAGCTCAGTATGTCTGAAGGCCTCAGACGTCCCCGCCCCATGGCCTTTGTGTTCTGGATGTTTGGGKTTTTTTTTTTTAAATAAAAAATTCAGGCACTATGAGTCATGCAATTAACATTACAAGTAAATGATTATTAATATTAATTGCAGGGGTCACTCTATTTCCTGCATAATAATATTTATTTTTTTAATAGCCTAATTGATGCTTTGTTAATTCTGCTTTCTGAAATCAACAGAATCTCTGTGGAAATACAGTAATTGGGGAGGGCAAGAGGGGCTGTTTTGTCTCTGCCAAACTTAGAGATAACTTGCGTAGACTAAAAGCTGCATTATCGATGAGACGAGATAGCAATAAAACTATGGAAGGAAGCACATTTCCTTTCCAATCTCTGCACTACTGCTGAATGTGATACTCTGCAGGAGCGCCGAGTTACGGTGCAGCACCACACGTTCGCGTGAAAGATCGGTACGTCATTACTGTTGCACAACGATAACCAGCAAGAAGATTACTCGAGATTTGAGGCTCGTAAAGTCTCTTAATTATTCCAAATCTGATTTAGCCATGGTTTTTTGTTCTGTCTTAAACTATTCTTGTAATAAAATAATAGTGAAAGAATTGCRGAGATTTGTGTTAGAGAGATTTTTTCCGTGTGTTAAAGGATTTTAAGAGATGAAGGAGCCAGCTAGCAATGCCATAGCCTCCAGWGTGCCAGTCAAAGACCAGAGGTATTCCATCAAATCCACAGAAACCACTCCAAAGTACRCTCAGTTTCTGTGAAGGTAACAAATAACACCCCTGTGTCCGCTGGGCARTGCAAGCTTGCTTCTCCTCTGCTTGTACAACCGCACCAGCAAAACTGCCCTGCCACCTTAGCATGGGCCAGCTGTCTGCCAGAAAAGTGTGTGCGGTCTCCTGTTGTACACCTCTGTACCTTGGCTCAGRCAAGATCTGTGTCTTGTAATACAAAAATAATTCAAATTTTTCATTATTGGGAGTTTCGCAGGGCTGTGCCAAAGCCAAAAGGGTTGTTTTGTGATTCACTGACASGTTGCAGAAAGACTGATGAAAAGCTGCAGTTCAGAGGAGGCAGAAGAACATGATAGCAAAGTATTTATTATGAGCCAAATTCATGGTCTCTAACAATAACAGGCGCCTCGGAAGTGCCACTTGCCTAAGCTCCTCTTTCGAGCTCTGGGGGAGTGTTTCCGTATGCAGTGAAGCACGTGAGGCAGGCCAGGTAGCCAGGGCGAGCCCTTTCATGTGAGATACGGGTCACCGAACAAGTTTTGTAGATCTTTCTGCGTGTTGTCTGTCATTGTGGGAGACTAGATTTAACCTGTGGGTCCCTCCCCGTACTGAGCTCGTACCTAATGGTAGGGTTTGGGGGTCTGTGCTTGCTTTTATCCATGATTCCCTACTAGGGATTCCCAATATTGCATTTGGGACCTAGAATCATAGAATCATTAAGGTTGGAAAAGACCTCTAAGATTATCAAGTCCAACCATCAACCCAGTACCCATGCCCACTAAACCATGTCCCGAAGCACCWCATCCACACGTTTTTTGAAYACCTCCAGGGATGGTGACTCCACCACTTCCCTGGGCAGCCTGTTCCAATGCCTGACTACCCTTTCAGTGAAGAAATTTTTCCTAATATCCAATCTAAACCTCCCCTGGYGCAACTTGAGGCCATTTCCTCTCRTCYTATCRCTTGTTACKTGGGAGAAGAGACCRRCMCCCRYCTCTCTACAGCCTCCTTTCAGGTAGTTGTAGAGAGCGATAAGGTCTCCCCTCAGCCTCCTCTTCTCCAGGCTAAACAMCCCCAGCTCCCTCAGCCGCTCCTCATCAGACCTGKGCTCCAGGGACCTGACCCTGGCCATGCTGCTCCTAAGGTGGAGTTACTGTATGGAAACTGGAGCACAGGTCTGGTGACAGTCTTCGGATGAGCTAATGTCACCTGGCTTGACCGTGTTGTAGTCTCGGATGAACCATCAGCCAGGATACGATGTGACCGTGTAGCTGTGCCAGCGGCTGGTCTGTTGTAATCCTCTTCCACCATTTCCATTCCTGTTCTTTGCACCCAATTCCATCGTATCAGTGTTCAGGAAAACTCATTTCACATTGCTTTTGGGTGCCGTGATCTTCACCGCATGTGAACTGAGACGCCAGCCGCTTATATGAGCCAGATAAAAAATGTAGGGAAAAAAAATACCGATAACAAAAAGCGCGTGTAGGCTGCTAACTCTTCTGCAGAAGGAAACTCTGCTCTGCCYTGAAGAAATTGTCTGGCTTGCTCAGGCTTCCCAGATGGCTGCAGAGCGGGCGCTGAGGAGGTGAGGGCAGACGGCGCTGGGGCGCTGACCACAGGTCCCGTTCAGCCCTGGGCCTCGGGGAACAGCCGCCGCTATTAAATTGTAACTGAGTTTTCCATTGAAGAGCGGGATGATATTTTCTGGGAATCCACTTGCAAAGTCCGAGAGGACAGTGTAAAACCTTGAATAYAATTACTTCAGGCCATTTGTTTGGATGGTTTATAAAAGAAGCAATTCAAACCTATGCTGCTTCTCAAACCCCTGTTCATGTTTTTTCTGTGGCAGTGGAGGGGGAAGAAATTAAGGGCTATGCCCCAAAAATTATTTCACTGACAGAACTCATCAATCGTGATAACTCACATTTCACATGTCCCGAGAGAAGAGATGCCTAACGGGAAGGCGGTTACCCCCACAGGCACTGGATGAGGGGACACCCCGGGGTGTCTGGCCCTGGCCCAGATGAGGGGTGTCCCCAGTGTCCTGGCTGCGGGTGCTGGCGGAGGGGTGGAATGGTCCATCTGGTGCTCTCCTCTCCTCTTCCCTTGGGGTTTAGAGCTGGCCCTGACCCTCCGTTGCAGGGAACCACGGTCCTGCAGGGCGGTACCGGATTTGCCCGACTCGTCTGGAGCACCGATCCTCCCCACGTGCTTCGGGAAAATTTTACGGGGTCAAGCACAAAACCCAGCCACCACATCCGTCTGTGTCAGCGTGGTCCCTTCCGTCACGCCTGGCACAGTTAGTAGTAAAATACAGGGTAGTAAAATACTGGTAAGATAGTAAATACAGTAAAATAGCAAAATACCGGGATGCACTGTAGATTTTGGGTGTTCTGAATTCATAAAAATTTAAAAGCTCTTCAGTGACCGCTTTCTTGCAGTATCTACTGTTTCAAAAATGTAAACACATACCGAAGTTTCTCACAGATATTTTGGCAATGAGCGTTAGCTGTTTGCAGCTCACAACTAAGAACCGCTACGGTGCTCAGCTAAGCTCTGCCCGGGCTCTTCGCTTAGGGATGACCTGTATGCAAATCCCTCGCCAAAATTAGCTTTGGGAAAGGACACTGCTCCCGCCACCCCTCTGTCTTAGAGGCAGGATGGTTTCCGTGTTTCKCTTCCTGCTGCTTTGTCCAATCTACTTTTATCATTTTTAAAAAGCTGGAACATCCCTCTGTTATTTGGCTTTAAAAGAAAAACAAAAAAAAAAATCCCTATTTTCTGTTAAACTTTGCCTATGCATTATGCAGTATCTATCACCGAGTTTTTCCCCTCTGAACGCTCCCAGGTACTCTGCTTGTACATGGAAGGAATAATAATAATAATTGCTAGCTCATCTGAGCGAGCTTGTCCTAATTTTGCCATTCCACCTGAAGGCAAAGGCCAAAAAAAATTAGATTGAAAACGTTGTCTCACAAGGCGAGATCTAATCAAGGAAAACTCCAGCTGCTTTTTCAATGAAAGAATAGATATTCTCTGAGAATTTACAGGTTATAAAAATGTAAAAGCAACAAATGTCCCARCTTTTCATTTTATTTGTTTGTGATAGGAGTTTTAGAGCCCATCAGCCTCATGGTTTCCAGCTTTTCTCTGTAACTATGGATGCTAGGAACAGATTTGTTGGKKTTTTTTTGTTGTTGTTGTTTGGGGGGTTTTTTTAATTGATATTGTGTGTTGATCCTTTTAGGAAAAGGCTAAATATCACAAGATGGCAGTGAATCACRAAGCTGCAATATTCCCCTCTGCACAGGAACGGCCACGTTCTGCATTCACAGATTTACTTTTTTTAACCCYAAAAGCAAATTCAGAGCATTAATAACTATCTGTGGCTTGAATGCAGGGATCCTTGCAAAAGAGCTGATAGCCAGGGAAGTTTTGTGCCCAAGGCACTGTAGGGGTGGGAYCTTAATTCTCTTCATCTTCTCTGATATCAAAAAAAAAAAGAGGAAGTCAAGTAAAACAAAGGAGGGGAAAAAAAAAATCCCCTTCCTTTCCTAAAAATAAAGGAACGTTTTATGATCTCTGTGGATACATCTGTATTCATCAAATGTGACATTTTCTGTCCCTGGGGACAAGTCATTCCTATCTGTTTATATGGTGAAACAAAGWGTGGCATCAGCTAAACTGCTTTTTGGGAACCATTTTCTGGCGGGTCCTCAGCTGGCCTGGGACAGGGCCCCGCAGCAGTGGTGCCCCAGCCCTTGTCAGCCCAGYCGGTCCAGATTTATCTTTGCCTTCTTCACCCTTCAGAAGGCTCCTTTAGAATAGACTAGAACAGAATAGAATAGAATCATTAAGGTTGGAAAAGACCTCTAAGATCATCAAGTCAACCCAACACCACCATGSCCACTACGGGGCAGGCTGGTTTGGTGGTGGGATASAGGAACAACTCCTGATTTATTTGTTGACCAGTAACCCAATTCATTTCCCTTTTGAGTCAAAGATCTGCACCCCAATGTAGCTTATCTCCTTCTGAAAGTGCTTGCACGGCCGTTTGATGTTCACAAAAGTGTTGAGCTTGCACATAACATCAGGACAAACAAGCTTCTGCTGACTGCATCCAAAATTGTTGAACGGCTGGCCTGACCTGCCCCGTCAACAGCCGCTAAGAAGAGGAGCTCCGGGGAAGAGTCTGTTTTGGAGACAGATCATTACTTGGAAGCCAGCTAGGCTGTGCTCAGGGCTACTCAGACGAGGCTCTGGCCCAGAAACCTAATCAGATGCCTTGTTAATTGGGTCCAGCAGGAATGTCTCTTCTTCAAGTCAATGGATTTTGCTGTGCGGCTGTACAGATGAATAAAAATTGTGAAATTTAAGAGTGAAGTGATGATGTAGTCATTGGTCCTATGAATGGCCAGAACTGTCCTCGCCGCAGGTGGGATCTCGTGCAGGTATTGGGTGGCAGCATTCACACTGCAGTAGAAACATCTCTTCAGCCTTCATCCCGCATTTGGCTTTCCCTCCAGGACCTTCACTGGCAGCTGATGGTGGTTTGAGGAATCATCTAATACCTCCAATGCTCAGTCATTTCCAGCTGATGAAACCCAGTTTACCCCAACTTCTGATTACCCTAAAGTCTACAGAGCAGAACAGAATCAGGTGGAGGCTTTGGGAGCCCATCGACGGAGGATGAGGGGGAGCTGGTATGGGGGGCAATTCCAGGCATGTTTGATTTGCCTTTAGGTGAGAACTTCTAATACTGCGCCGCAGGGACAGAGAAGGGTCAAGAAAATAACAGGAGCTGGATGTAGGCGCTATTTCTGTGCGTTAGCTCTAATGGAAGGGTCAGAGGCACCAAAGGCAGGGAATCCCATGCATCTCTCCAGGAAAACCAGGCACTGAGCTTGCTGCGTGTGCTGCACAGGGCATCTGTACAGCTGGCCACGCATGCACAGGAAGCCTGAMATGTTCTCTACTCTTGTGGTTTGCATGTGCAAGTCATCTCTGCCAGTCACTTCTGCAGCCTCGCAGCTCCTATATATGAGTGAATGCCCTGGAAATACCCCATAYGTTACATGCATGTATATGTCTATGTATGTGCAATTGTCTTATTGACTCTTCCAGAGGTCCAACAAGTTTTCAGGATATCCCTGAATCTCTGGTAAATGAAGAGGTTTCATCATTTTCTAGCTGGACAAAAGGTATGATTCAGGGTTGTACGTTAACGCTGAACATACATGCTCGAGTTTATTAAAGAGAAGATCCATGGAATGGGAGCTGCAGGCTGCAAATTGAAGTGAAGACAATGTTAATGAGGTTTTGGGGAAATGGGACACTGAAGAACTCTGCAAGAGAGGTTTTAAGGGCATGGTGGAGGATACTAGAAGCTGCAGGTATCTGCTGAGCAGGAGGTCTGAAGAAGAACAGTGAACCCAGAAGAATGTATTTGTGGGGAAAAAAGAGAAGAAAAGGCCAAGTGGGGGAGGAGAAACAAGGTTGAGAAGATGAAGTAAGATGAAGTGAGCAGCAGGACCCACTGGAAGAGAAGAYAGCATGAGACCAGAGGTCAAAACGGAACCAGAGGATGCACAGAAAATGGTGARAAACCACAGCCCAGCTAATGCAGAGACAAGAGAGAAAGGAGCAGACATCCACACCAGTGCCAGGTGGAGGATCTGTATGACAGTAGACTTATTTGAGAAAACACCATTGGTCTGTCAATGGGAGAGGTTCAAGTAGAGACCGAAGTGCTGCCTGCTAGGAGCAAACGCAGAGGTCCTGGCCATGAGGCTGGGAGGGAACTAGGAGAGCCTGGGCAGAAAATGGCACAACTAGAGCTGCCAGAGCCTTGCGTGAAAGAGAGAGCGAGGGAACTGCAGAAACCACGTTGGGGTGGTGAGTGAACACGCTGAGATGGGATGGATGCAGGCTAGAGAAATCAATAAATTCAGAATAAAGCGTTCAGTGGAGGCTCTGGAGGCAGGACACCTCCCCAGCCCTGTGCAAAGCATGGACCACCCAGGTCAGATGTTCTGCAAAGTGCTGAGCAACAGCACCACAGTATTTTGGAAAGGAGAGGCCCGAGGAGCAAACAGATCTCTGTGGGACCTGTTCTCCTTCATTCAGGCACTTGAAGCAATCCTGGTTTGCATTCCCTGTTGTATTTATTCCACCTTATGTTCTTACCTCTTTCTTTTCTCCCTTGACAGTGCAAGTCGTTGCCTTGCACCCAAAGGATTTCAGCTTATTGCACTTGCTGTGGTTTCCTTGGCATCCTCGCTGGCTTCACTGCTGTCCTCTTTCCATAAAAATCAAGTGACCGGCACAAATACACGTGATAGTCACCACTGTCCTACGTATTTTGGCAGGTAACTCGACATAGRGAAGTTTTTTTTTCCTCTTTTTCTTTTATCACCTGCAAGAAAGGGACATTTTCTCTCCTAAGGAGGGTTTTGCCCTTGTTGTGTGTTTTAATTCCCATCTGCCCTGATGAAACCCCAGCGCTGGTATTCTTCGGGGAGGGGTGGAAATCGCAGCTGCAGCTGGCGAACCACAGGGTGAAAGTGAGCACGGTTCAAAAGCCAAAGGTGCCGGATGGGTTCGTGCTGTGCAGCCAGGTGTGAATCCTTGCCCTCTCCCAAGGCACCACACAGTTTCTCAGTGGTACAGGCAAACCCAAAACTCATCAATCCAGAGAGGAAAATTAATTAAACTACGTAACTCGGGACACAATGGGCTGTGGAGCATCTTGGCCAAGTGCCATCGTCCCCAAGCAGTTTCAGGGCATTGAAATTGCCTCATCTACTTTAGGGCAGCCTTCTTGTGACCAGGGAAGGCATGTCCACCCATCACGGGGGCCCTGGACCTCAGTCAGCCCCAGTGTCTCCAGTGGCTGCTGTGCCTGGAGATAGCTCAGACCCTGAAGCACATCAGCCTGTACTCCCAGTTATTTTTCTTTCCCTTGGGCATCCATGGAAGGTCCCCCAGAGCAGTGGGATGCTGTGGGAAAGGTGTAGGGTCTCCAGCTCAAATGATGCATTAGAGAAACTGGTGGTGGGAACCCTCCCATTTCCCAGGTGGCATCTGATCTTGACATCTGGTAGATGATCTGATGCAGATTCAGGGCTCAGACCCTCTTTCTGCTGCATGGCTCCGTACGGATAAGAGTCGTGCTCCCAACCTTGCAAAGGTTGGGCCCGCGCACTGGTCTCCTGATGCATCCCATGGAGAGAGATGGACAATTGAAGTGTGCAGAGGATGGGGTCCAAACCCTCCTCCCTGGGCCATGGACACCCAGCTCAGCTGCACATTGTGCTCCCAGCCAGCTGATGTTGAGGTGGACTGGGTAAAAAACTGGCTGGGTAAAAAACTGGCTGAGCCCAGAGAGTTGTGAATGGAATTAAAGCCGGCTGGCGGCCGGTCACGAGCGGTGTTCCCCAGGGCTCAGTTTTGGGGCCAGTTCTGTCTAATACCTTTATCAATGATCTGGACGAGGGGATCGAGTGCACGCTCAGTAAGTTCGCAGATGACACCAAGTTGGGCGGGAGTGTTGATCTGCCTGAGGGTAGGAAGGCTCTGCAGAGGGATCTGGACAGGCTGGATCG
>JASVER010000015.1:2525327-2558765 GCA_030449065.1 Oceanodroma leucorhoa
TGGAGATCTTTTCCAACCTTAATGATTCTATGATTCTATGGACAATCTCTCCTTGACACTTGTRCCAATGTAAATGGGTGACCAGGTGAATTCAGGAGCTTCTTCAGGCAAAGGATGGATGCAGAGGTGGCAGCCAAGATGCATGACTGCCTGCCCTGGAGGACAGAGAACAGACACAGCAGGACTTCTACAGCTATAACCCAATCTTTGGGACTTTTACAGCTATAACGCGATCTTTGGGCATCTTCAGCATAGCAATTTACCCAGCTGATAWGGTTGTCTCTAAAACCTACAGGTCCTACGCAGACCTGCACTGTAGGATGCAGTCTGATGCAGCAGAGAGGCACAATTCCCTTTGGTCTTTCTTTCAGACCATTTTAGTGGCCTGATATTTAGTTAAGATGACCTAAAAGCACGACCGAAATTGTTACAGAGAGGATCACGCTGTGTGCTGAGAGACGAATCGGACATGAACTGTAGGAGGGACTGGCATCTCCTCCTAAAACACCTCCTGGTCAGGTGGATCCAGGGTCACCGCAGATGATAGAGATTTCTGGTTTGTCTCAAAGGAAAATTTCTGCCAGCATCAAATTAAGGTCAGGGGACAGAGCAGAACGACGGCCTCGTTTCAGCCTGGCAAGGGAATCTGTGATCAGGAGCGTGGGTACCGCAGTCACATTTGCATTACACAGTGCAGGACACGGGTGTCCTGGTACTTTTGGACAGCCTGTCATACCAGAAGAGCTGAGGAATTTTTGTGTGACTTGTTTTCTTCCTCCATCCTCCTGCTAGGAAGATACTCCTCGGGGCTGTCGTGCGTGAGCTTCTCACACTTTGCGTGAGCTCTTTGGGGAGGGCAGGATTCAGATGGTGGAGGGGGAGCAGCGGGACTYGTGGATGGAAGGTTCCGAGCAAGGAGAGAGGCTGTGATGGGGCAACCATTGCAGAAAGGACTGCAGGAGGTGCCRCTGAAGCTGAAGCTGAGCTGGCAGTAGGGGTGATCCAAGCATTTCTCATCCACTCCGGTGCAAAGGCAACCCCAGGGTGGGGCGAGGACATCCCGAGGGGGCATAGCAGCTCCTGAGAACACCTTTCCCTGGATGATGATGACTCAGCACAGCGTCAGGTTTCCCCCATTTAAAATCATTYAATACTGCAATGATCTTGGCCATTTTGGCTACAGGAATCCAGGCTGGGTGACCCATCAGCTGCCCCGCAGTGGGACCTACGTTGGGTCCCTGCCATCTAACAGCCCGGCCCGTGGCTCAGCTCACCTTCACTRCAAGGGAACCATCCGCAGCCCGAGGTTTCCACCCGGATGGAAGCAGCCGCTCTGCCTTGCAGGCTGCCTGCTTACAAGAAAGGTGAGAGTAAATTGCAATCTGCAGAAAAGCTACAGCTCTTGGTCATAACACTGAGAAACAATGATCAGCTGCAGCTTCCTAGAGAAGCAGCCTAGAGAAGAGGAGGCTGAGAGGAGACCTTATTGCTCTCTACAACTACCTGAAAGGAGGCTGTAGAGAGGYGGGTGTTGGTCTCTTCTCCCAAGTAACAAGTGATAGGACGAGAGGAAATGGCCTCAAGTTGCACCAGGGGAGGTTTAGATTGGATATTAGGAAAAATTTCTTCACTGAAAGGGTAGTCAGGCATTGGAACAGGCTGCCCAGGGAAGTGGTGGAGTCACCATCCCTGGAGGTGTTCAAAAAACGTGTGGATGTGGCGCTTCGGGACATGGTTTAGTGGGCATGGGTACTGGGTTGATGGTTGGACACGATGATCTTAGAGGTCTTTTCCAACCTTAATGATTCTATGATTCTATGATTCTATGATTCTAACACGTCCCACGTTCATTGTCTCTGTTGCCTCCACACACGCAGCTAAACCTCACACCCATGCCCTCCAATCTGCCCGATTTACACATCACCCTGTACTACTGCATGTATTTCCTTGGTGCCACTTCCATTAGTGCATTAAGGACAGGACTAACTTGTTCAGGGCTTTCTCTTCCAAGAGCCAAGCCCTTCTCCATCCTTGAGTTGATCTCACCAACCCTTCAGAGCCCAGTACAGCAGGAGASATGCCCAAAGCTCCCTAGGGTGAAACTAATCAAGGAGAAACTGGGGCCAAAATGCTATGCGGGCAGGTTTGGCCATGATTCATGGCCATTTGAATCGTTAATGGTTTGTTTGGCAGAGAGCCCGCTGATTTTGGGTGATGCTCTGCAAGCCATAAGAGGTGGCAACAGGTGAGTGCTGCTGGGGTTCCAAACGGCATGGTACCAATGTACCTGAGCCTGGCATGCCTGGATTTGGGCTGAGCCCTGCCTGAAACACCTCCCCAGCTGCTTGTGCTCTTCCTAAACCACCCCACGCCATCCACGCCTCTTCCAGGAGATGGCAGCAGCAGATCTCGCATCCCCCCCGTGCAGCATTTCTATGGCAACGGGAGCGAAGCATCCCGCAGAGCTTGGAGGGCCACCACAAGGTTAAGGAAAGCCATTGCTTCCCAGCAAACAGCCCATCTCCCAGCTTCCCTGGGCTGGGGAAAAGGTTGAAAGAGGCTGCTTGCCGCTTTGCTCCTTGCCCAGCATCGCAGTGAAATAATTGAGGTGACAACCAGGGTATTGCAGTTGAATTAGCCAAGGTTACTGAGTTTTCTTTCACTTCTTTTAAGCAGGAGGGAAAAGCTACGGCAAAACTTGCACAGCTCCTGGATGTACCCAGGAGGGAAAATGGCAGCATCGACWGCAAAATGTTTATAGCAGCATCAGCTGAGTCTAACGGCCGTCGGCGAGGAGCAGCCAGAGCAGGGAAACATTTGTGAGCTTCGGTCCCTTCCTGCTGCTCAGAAACAGTTGATCTTCAGCGTTTWGAAAGCTGGCTGCTCCCTCTCGGCTCCCTGCTTTCCAGTGTGCTACCACCCAAAATAAGCTGCTTAGCACATGTGGTATAATCCATCTTCAGGCTTGTGGCAGGAGCAGCAGTGGGAGCTAATTAGCATGCACTAATATGCATGTTAACAAAATCTAGCTCCTACAGCAGGAAAATCATTACGGTTGTTGCCGTTTATTTGCACGCTGAATTTTTTCAATTAGGCACCACGTAACGTTGAGTCGCCGCTGGGGACCTGTCCCTCCATCTGTGGCTAATGCCACTCACGTSGGGGGTGAATTATGGGCAGGTCATGCAGCAGAGCTCTTGGGAGCCAGCTCAAAAACCCCAAAAAAGGGTTTTTTCTGGCACGAACACACCGTCGTTCCTTGGAKTCAGGGCATAGCTCGGAGTTGTTCAAGGAGGGTAAGGCAGGGGTTTGGAAAGGGATTCGTAGTAAGGTTTCAAGACTGCTTTGCTGTCTTAATACTTCACATTTGGCCACTCAATCTGACGCTTTCAAAGCTCCTGCTCAGACGTTAGTCCCCTCAGCGCTGGTGAGGATAAGCCAGCAACCGTAACTTGTTCTCCACGTTGTTTGTAGACTCGTAAACTGAGCCCTGGAACTGGTTCGTCCTTCTCCTTCCAGTAGAGAGCAGAAGTGAAGCTGGTCCTGTCCCAGGGCTGCTCTCTAGCTGCTAGATCTTTCCCTTTGGGACTGTAGCTCCAGCAAGAGGTGCTGACCGTGCTGGTGTCACCCTGCTAGGACCTGACACAGCATAACCAGACATTTCTCTTGTGTTGTTCTAGCCCTGACTCTGGCTGATGAACTGCTGTGGTTTCAAGCCCCAGCTATGGACTGACACAGCAGATACGGCTCTGTAGAAAAAAAAAAACATATTGTTGAGCCATCGGGATCTTTAGGTCTCTGCCAGATGGCTCCTACTCTTCCATAGTTTCAGTTTCCTTCGCTGTAAGGATTACATCCACTTTTTCTCCTCTTCAAGTATCAGGCAGATCCCACCCTATTTAATTTTATAATTTTAATAGCTCTGATGGGCTACAGCTTTTATCAGCTCAACAGTGTGTGATGCGCACTGTCCCAGGCTGCATCCCTGCAAGGGATGGAGAGCCAGGAGCTGAGTGGGATGGCACGGCGGCAGGGCAGGGACTTCACGGGCAGGGACCTTGCCAGTTGGTGCCCAGCTCCACAGGACCTGGGCAAGGCGAGCAGGAAAGGCCCATGGATGACAGCCATGCTTAACCAAGAGACCAGATCATCAGCAAGTTGGTGGTGATGAGGCAGATCCGAGGCCAAGCTGWGAAGTCAGGGCCAAAGGGTCCATGGCCAGGCACGGAGCTGGAGACCAGCACTCCTCCAATGAAGCTTGGGCAGGGAGTGARAGCCCTGGGCTGAGCTGAAATGGGAAGGTGCCTGTCAAACACAGCCCTTTGGAAAACTGGTCCTCTTCACCCATGGGACCCACTGACCCAGTAGAAAACATTGTGTCATCCTCTRTCTTGGGGAATGGATGAGCTAAGAACTGAAACAGTTCCCACATCTCTGTCCGACCACAGGAGCACATCTCACCTCAGAGACCTCATGAAACGGCAGGCACTTGGCATAGGTCGGGTCTCCTGCCCTGTTTGGTCATTCCCCAGAGATGCTGCATGTCTTTGTTCTTTTTCCTTTCCTAATTTTCCCTGCCATAATTATTYGCCTGACTGGCAGAAGGGATTCACACTGAGTTAGCAGAAGTTTATTCACATACGCAGTCATCCTAGAGAACTGCCACTCACCAGCATACCACAATATTTTGGGTAAATATAAATAGAATAGAACAGAAGAAAGCTAGAATACAAAGTAAACTGCTTATGCAGACAGCAGAAAGCACCAGCGATCTTTGCAAAGTACATTGATATCTTCTGCTAGAAGGTTGCTTATGCGAGGAAAAGCAATAGTCCACACTGCTGTCCAAAGCAGCGTAAGAAATGACTAGTGGCTGAGCTTCGTTTCTAAGCTATGATGAGCAGCAAACAACCTCTTGTTTTTTATATTTATATTTATATTTATATAGATAAAGCGCCTATCACCATATAGATAAACATTCTTTGGAACCACTCTGACAGCAGAGGTAAGAACAGGAATCAGCCCAGGTCAGCCCAGCTACTTCCAAGGAACAAGATCCTGTTCTTGAAACCCAGGCATTGCTCCACCCAAGAGATAACTCCAGCCTTTTGGAGCAAAGAGAGCCTTGGACATTGGAAGTGTTTCTGAAGTGTTCCCTCAGCTTGTCAGGACTCCTCTTTGTGTGGAAAGGCAGAAAAGGAAACATCCCAACACAGAAACACACACCTAAAAATTTCATAAAGTTCTGTAATGAGAATGTGGGTCAATCCACATTTCATGTACCAAGGGATCATCTACAGCAAGGACTGAGGGCTCYCTCCTTGTTAGACCACAGGAACTAGGGTTTACCACCAACCTGCACTTCTCAAACCTTCCTTCCAAGCCCAGACCCCTGTCTGGTCCAGACACTGATCTTGGACATGGCAGAAACGTGCAACCAAGGCAGATAGACCTTTTCCGGAGGACTTTACTCATGCAAGGAGTCCTTTCACTCTCCCAACCAGTAGGCAGAGTTATCTGCAGCTCAACAGGGAAYGTTAGATCTTGAGTTTGATAACATCTGTGCTGAGCCCAGACCAGAAGAAGGGYGCACAAGGAGTTTTTCTTCCTCTGCAGGACTTAACACTGGCTGCTGGAAAACRGATCCCTCCGGGCCAATTCTGGGTGTTGAAGCTTGCATATATGAGGAAAAAACCTACACTGAGTGGAACAGTTGCAGCTGGGCTCCCATGGCTCTTTCCTCTGCCAACAGCTYGTAGCTTTAAACAGAAACTTTATTCTTTAACATATAGAGGACAGGGACCCTGAAAAATGATGGCCCATGAGGATGGGAATGGCCTGTGCCACCACAGAGTCTAAGAGGTCTTTCAGGYAGAGGAAGGATCCTTCAATGTCTCTGGCAGCAGGTCAAGACAGGACTCTGGCAGGGCAGATCCAAGGGAGGCCAAAGGGGAAGGAAGAAGACCTCAGAAGAAACCAGGCACATTCGAAACGAAGGCTGCGCTGGAGCCTGAAATTGTCTCTGCTTCACTCTTCCTCCCTCTCCACCTTCCCGGGAGAACGTCTGGGTTCGTTCGCAGCTAGGAAAACATTTTGGCCCAGATTCAGGCAGCCTATTAAGAGCCGCAGTCCCAGTGGGAGCTGGAGGCTCCTCGAGGCTGTGTGGATCCGTGAGCTGGAGCCGACGCTGGGGAAAGGCCGCATGGTCCCACCAGGTCCCGGGAGGCAGCGGGGTCTTCCCAGTGTGAAGGACACCGTTAGCACATCTCCCCATGCCCGTCCGGCTCCGTCCGCCCAGCCCTGCYGGCTGCTGTCACACAATCTCCTTGGGTTTGCAAGGAGACGTGAGCTCACTTGCTGAGATGAGCCAAACAAAACACGCTGTGTAAGACTATTCCCAGCTTCGCTTTGACATTTGCCAGAGGAGATTGCAAGCGCGAGATCTGCCGTCTCCCCGCCGCACCGCAAAATGCAAATCCGTGGCAAGGCAACGTCCCCATGCTCTGGTCCCCTGCCCCAGGAGGCATCCCCACTCGCGTCCCCTCCATCAGTGACACCTGAACTGGTTGTCATAGAAACCGGTGGTCCGCCTGTCTCCCCCCGTGTCCTGCCTGCCAGGGTATGATGCTCTGCTCCCTCCGGCAGCAGCTATTTGCAGTCCGAGGWACTCGGGGTGGCTGCGGTTTCCCCGTGCATCTGGGAAGGGAGCAGCCCACGTGGCCGGGAGCGTGCTCCCAGCTGGGCATGCTGCTATACTTAATGGGAAGCGAGGGCAGATGGGGGTCACGACAACCCCCCCCCCCGAGTATTTCGCCGGTCACAGGATGCTGTCGTCTGAGCAGGSTGCAGCGGTTCCCATCTCGGCCGAATCAAGACGGGCTTGTTCGCATCTGCACATTTTGGAAGCCAGCGGGGATATGAATGAACAGAGCCAGCTGCAACGCCTGCTGAGTATTGCAGGGAAGGCTTTCATTCAAAAAAAAAAAAAAAAAGAATCCGCCCCCTGCCCCCCTCAAATATCAAAATATTTAGTTTTTTTTTTTAATAAGCTGCAGAGGGTATTAACTACAGTCAATTTTACRATGGGGTGATGCTGTTGGACAAAACCCCATAGCTTTGACAACAATTTTAGTTTTCARCCTAAGTTGTTTTTCTGGGAAACCTTGTTCTGCAGTGATCATAGCTGTGAAGACGAGGCCAAGGCGCCTGTTGGAAGACAGCGATCACCCGTCACTCAGCACCTCATCTTTTCTCCCTCGTCCCCAGCCAAGACCCCAGGGAAAGGCCGCGCKCAGGGCACCCAACCCCAGCTGTGGCCGGGCAGCAGTGCCATGGAAAGCAAAACCTGGTTTCCTTAGGGAACCGGGCTAAAAATAACCGAAAGCAAAACACTGCCTGTCTTCAGCCAGCTAAACAACCCCGGAATAAATGAGCTCCCTGAGCCCCTCCTGGCTGCAGCCAAACCCCCCAGGTGGGCTGGGGTGGGATGGGAAGAAAAGGAGATGAGTGAGGTTGCACGTGAAAGGCACGGAAATGAGRCCAGGAGAAGTGTCAGACGTCCCAGCGGATTTGGTGGTCCACGCCCGGTGCTACCCAGGTCCAGCCATGCCGTCCAGGGTGGTTTTGGCCCCGCTGGCAAGGAGGGATGGGGGCTTTCTTCTGCCTCCATCCGCTGTTCCTCYGTGGGCCGCTAACCAGCCGAGTGTTTTCTCCCAAACACGCGCGCTAATCAGACAGCATGTTGTGTCTAATTAGGACTCGTGACAAAGTGAATCAGCCTCCCCCCGCCCCCCCCCGCGGCAGGACGATGATTTCATCCCAGGCCAGGTGTTAGCAGATGGGTGCCAGCTCCACACRCACGCAGCCAAGCTGCTCTTAGCATTAATAAAAAGCCTCCTCAGCGGGCTCTGGGTAGGATGAAACTGGCCACGGGAGCGTCCGCTCCTCAACCTGCCTGCCTGGACCTTCTCCTCCATCTCCTCTCACCACCCGAGAGCTGGCTGCAGCTACCTGACTCGCTCCTCTGAGGTCCTTTTTGTGGAGGATAAGTCTGTGTTCCACCAAGCAGGACCCGATTCCCACTCCTGATCTTTCCTCCATCCAGGAAACAAAAGACAGGAGCCATTTGACTCATCCCCACCAGGCACTGAGGCCAAGAACATGCATGGGAGCATCCAGAAGGTCATGAGAAACCTCCACGTGAAAATGGGGTCCGGTAACAAAGCAGCAAAAGGGGATGAGGAATGAGACCAGATTTCACGGGACGCTCCAAAGCAGCTGGTGGCTTGGAAATGAAACAAATCTGGATGTCTTAAAGAGGCCTGGGACACCGCAGAGGAGGCAGAGATCCACCCTCTTCAAATGAGCTGAAGCTGACACTTAACCAAAAGTGGATCAACAATAGCTTTTTGATAGTATCGTCCCGTTTTTTCTAGGGCATGGTGCAGCCTGGGAGTGGACAGGAAAGGGTAACTCAATCAGGATTTTTATAGGTTTGGATGAGGACTCTATTTCCAGCTTTTCAGGGAAAAACTGATGCTGAAGAAAGCCCCGTGTCCATTCCCTCCACCCAGCAAGCAGGCAGGTGACAATTTATCAGTCTGCTTCCAAAAAGGCACTCCCAAGCAGAGAGCGGACGTGACAGCAGCACGGATACAACTCATCTTCTCCACGGGAAGAAAACAGCAGTGTGATTTCATTAACATGAGCAAAGGGTAGAAGCTGGGCAGCGTTATACGACAAGACAAGGAGCAGCCACTGAAGGCAAAGTGGTCACCCCGAGAACATAATTAGCCTAGCAGGTCTTTTAGCATCATTAAGGGATTATTGTCCCGTTATTATATTTGTCCCATTGTTAAGGGACAATTTGTTCTGTGGGTTCCTGGTYAGACAAGGCTCTCCCTGACCTCCCGGGCACAGCTGGATGGCCCCTGGAAGCAGATGATGTTAGGGCGGGTGGTGAGGTGGTCAAAGAYGTCCTCTCCTCCATAGAGACCATCAGCTGTAATGGGACGTCTTAGGAAGCTTTAGAACACAAACCTTCCTGTTTAGCTGGAGAAGTGGAAATCTTTCTTCAAGCCTTGTCTGAAAGAGGCTTTTTTGGCTCTGCTTTAATGAAAAGCTGAAACTCCATGCGGAAAGCAAACRTCTCCTCCCAAGGATTTATTTTTCTTCTTGTGGAGCAAACTCCATCACTTTCCATCAAAACTGTTTTTGCAGATTTTTCAGCACACACTGAGTATGTCCCTGCCCTACTCCAGGGCAGGGGAAACTGAGGCACAGAGCAGAGCACGCCAGGATCTGACAAATGCTTACACTGACACGGTGGAGAGACCTTCCTGGGACAACCTGCCCTGTGCTGAGATGGCCCCGAAGGCGAATTTAAGGTAACCTCTTACACCTAAAACATTGCGATTGATTTTCTATCCTCATGGCCTTACAGGCTCTCTACTGACCATGCATGGTCAAGTCTCYGCTCTCCACCTCCTCTAAAAGGTGCCGGCTGCTTGATTTCTTGATGCCAGACCTCCTGGAGTTGTGTTGCCCTTTTAGGAAGGAAGATTTCTGGGCCAGAGAGCAAAAAAACCCCGTATCTCGGCTCTTATTTATCACCTCTCTTTATAATTAACCACTCTCTGAATGAGAGGCAGCACTTGCAGCCCAGGGGTGGGCCCGGCACAAGGAAGCCAGAGGTGTTTTCTGGTCCGGCTGTGCTGGGTTTCCACACAGATCTCCCCACCCCTCTCCAATCTGCTTCTATTTATGGGTGTCACTGCGAGGCAAGTGATCCAAGCGAAGTCAGGATGCTTATTGCTCTTCTGCTTTGCTGGCCAAATCAAACAGCGGTGTGATGCAACGGCCGTGGCTGAGGGTTGCACAAACTTTCCAGCCGGAGGAATTAATCTTTTAAATAGAAGTACGGAAAAAAAGCAGTAAGCACAGAGGGCAGGCTCAGGGCGTCTTTCTTGGAGCAGGTCTCTGCGAGACAGGCTGCAGCACATGTTGTTCTGGCTCCCTTCGGTGAACTTTGCTAACATCGCATCGGTATTTGCTGCGGGTGTGCTTGGGTTGACCCGCTGCTTCTCTCCGGGCTCCAGCCTTGGAGGACCTGGTGCCTCGTGGGTGCATTGCTAAGGAGGGAMGGCGCTGCCCCAAGCCCTGCAGCCAGGCTCTGGGATGACCTTGAGCCAGTCCTCTCCCAGGACTGTCTCCCTGTTCCTCCTCCAGATCCAGCAGATCCATGGATAACGCTCTTGGCTGGGTGGAGCAGGTGAGGATCACCCAGGTGGGCAGCTCTCCTGGACACTGGAGTGGGGAAGATCCTGGGGGAACTTTACCCAAAAAAGAGCTGAAATACAGCAGCTAGGTATGTGACCACGTGCCCTCTGGGGAGCAGCTCCCTTTTCTGTCTGAACCTGCCCTACGTCAGTGTCGTTTGGTGGCTCATTTGATCCCTAGCTCTAGTGTCCTGATAGAGGGGCCAGTGAAGGGTTGTCCCTTGTCCACTCTCCAGCCACTCTTAATTTTGCAGCTCCATTCAAATCCTCCTCCGTCGTCCCTCCAACAGGAGCTATCACATATCTTTGAACCTTCTTTCACTCCTCTCCAAATCTTCCCCCAAAATTCTTAATAAGATGTGATAAGGATGAACCAAAAGACCATCTGTGCATTATCAGGGCGGTGGAAGACCCCGGGGAGCACGYGGCAGCCGGCCGACACTTCGGCGACTCTCTGATCCCTTATACAACCACCGACGCTCTTTGTTTTTCATTCCTGACTTTTTTTTGTGTGYGTACGACTCCCGCGTTCGCTGCTCCTAAAGCCGCTTATAATTGTGCTAAACCCCCAGCTTAGACAAGCACGGCTCTGGGTCCTGGATGACTCACTGAGCYGTTTCCTTCACTCCCCTTGCAAGAAAAAGCCTCCCCCCTCCCCCTGTGTGCTGGTTTTGGCTGGGGTAGAGTTAATTTTCTTCACAGTAGCTGGTATGGGGCTGTGTTTTGGATTTGTGCTGAAAACAGTGCTGATAACCCAGGGATGTTTTCGTTACTGCTGAGCAGGGCTTACACACAGTCAGGGCCTTCTCTGCTCCTCACCCCACCCCACCAGCGAGTAGGCTGGGGGGTCACAAGGAGTTAGGAGGGGACACAGCCATGACCAAAGGGATATTCCATACCATATGATGTCATGGTCAGCATATAAAACTGGGGGAAGAAAAAGGAAGGGGGGACGTTCGGAGTGATGGCGTTTGTCTTCCCAAGTCACCGTTACGCGTGATGGAGCCCTGCTGTCCTGGAGATGGCTCAACACCTGCCTGCCCATGGGAAGCAGTGAATGGATTCCTTGTTCTGCTTTGCTTGCGTGCTCGGCTTTTGCTTTCGCTATTAAACTGTCTTTATCTCAACCCACGAGTTTTCTCACTTTTACCCTTCCAGTTCTCTCCCTCATCCCACGAAGGGGGAGTGAGCGAGCGGCTGGGTGGGGCTGAGTTACCAGCTGGGGTTAAACCATGACACCCTGGCAGCCCAGAAGGACACGGCTGGCTCCAGCACCCCCTTCTCCGTGTGTGCACCCACCAGCTCCAACGCTGAAGGGCTTTTTTTCCCTCTTGCTAGGTCCAGATTCCACATTTACACGGCTTCTCTGGAGAGTGACTCTGATTTGGGACCTGCTGCCCATGAGGTGGCCTCCTCAGAGGGTTGGCCAAGGTTTTGCTCATCCTCATAAACACCAGCCTGCAAAATCCAAAAGCCCAAACTTGCAGACAGAGGCACGTGGCAGCTCAGGCCGAGTGTGAAAATGGGTGCGCAGGAGACAGTGATGAAGTCCTTTACAAGTTAACGTCTGTTTTCTAATGTATAGCACCCAAATATTCTCATCTTGCTAGTGTTATTTTGATAAAGAAAGAATAACGTATGCTGTTCTTGCTTTGTGCAATGTTTGTCCCCTAAATCCTCTCTTGCCTTATGTATGTGCAAACACACTCAACAGATGCACACACTCAYCTACTACCAAATTTTCTGTTGAAATCCCCACCTGCTAAAATCCCAGCTGTCGCTCRTTATTTGCTCTTGCTAAGCCAGATCAGGAGTTTTGGGGTCTTGCTGAAACCTCTTCACTCCACAGGATGAATTTGTAGCCCTGGCAGAAGACTCTCCTGGTCTTTTTTGTTGATGCCTGCGTCTTTACTGGAAAGCAAATGATTTCCCATGTGCCCTGGGGCAAAAGCAGTATCTGGGCTTTGCCTCTACTCCAGAAGGGCCCAACCTATTTGCTGCTGGATAATATTTCACATCCAGGCAATGCCAATTAAACTAATGGAGTGCCCCACACTCCTCCTCATGGACTTGTGGGACCGGAGGGAGCCTTTGCACATCCTCACGGTGGTTCAGGATGATCCTCGCATCTGGAAACACTGCGCCAGGAGCTACCTAAGTCTTTCCATGTACAGTGTCTCCCTGTTTGAGAAGGTGTGGGGTGAACCAAGGGGACCTCCGGGATGTCAGACCGAGGCAAGTGAGTCCTTCAAAGGAGATTTTAAAAAGCTTTTGTGATCTTTGTGATGCCTGGACCATGGCAAGGAAACTCAGGACCTCTCTTGTGCACTTGGCAGTCTGATTTACTCCTGACACAGGCACAGGCAGGAGCTAGAGAGCCAGCAATGGTCCGAGACAGGATATTTTTAATGCCACCAACCATGCTGCAGCCTCTCCAGCCCAGTTTCTGACCCTTCTTCCCCAAGACCACTCTCATAGCAGTGGCTCCAAGGGCTCAGCTTGGAGGCAGCTTTTCCCTTTGTGATGCTAAACATCTAGGAAGGAATAATCAAATTATATCCACACGATTACATGAACAAGTGCATGAAGCATCCCATAGAGATTTGTCCCTTGGTGAGGGCCACTGGATCAAATCAGCCTGGAAAAACATCCCTCTGGGTTTTGAACAGGGAGATGAGAGGACTGGTCTGGCCACCTTTGGTTGCCTTTCTTGAGCGCTTCTGGATCTGCTCACCTGGTTCCCACCAGCCATAGCATGACGGTGCTGTCTTTTCCAGGTCCTTCACCTSTTGCTGCTGTGGTTTTTAGGTGCTGCACCCCAGCCTGAGCCTTCTGCCCTGGTCCACGTTGTAGCCTGAGCACCGGGTGGTCCTTCTCCCCCCCCCCCCATATAGAGGGTGGTCCCTCCACGCAGCCCCCGAGCCCGTGCACAACAAGGAGGAAACAGATGCTTCCCCGCGCAGCTCCCGCYGGAGCGAGCGGCTTGGAGCGAGCGGCTGCGAGTGCCTCCCGCTCCCGGGGCTTACACAATTAGTGGATGAATCAGCAGCACATCTGGGCGCCTGACGAGGCTGCACCGTCACATTTTCCCCTCCATCCCATGCCGATGAGCTCTTAAGCCCCGGGAAGGCAGCGGGCCAGCCCAGCCCGGCTGCTTGGCTGAGAAGCGGGAGGGAGAGGAAGCTAGGTTGGCTTGCCTTGCAGGGGAAATATTAAATGCTGCCATCAAAAACTAGGTCATGTCCCTTGCCCTGTGTCTTCTTGGCTCGGGGGTGAGAAATCAGGTCTTTTTTCTGCAGGCAGCGTTTTCAGGTTCCCCCCACCCTGAACTTGGGTATGAAGGGGAGACACGGATGCTCCTCTCTTTTTCCTCCTGGCTCCAGGCTTCRAAGTAGAAGCTTCCTCCTGAGCTGAGCCCCATAGCACAGAGCTTGGTGTCCTGTAGGGCTGGGTTTTATGGAGCCAAGTCAAACCCATGGCAGCACAGTGTGTAACAGCCAACAGCAAGCTTTTCCCAAGCACAGAAAGGAGCCAGGAGGCTGGGGATGGAGAAGGAGAGGCTGGGGATGGAGAAGGAGAGGCTGGGGATGGAGAAAGGGAGGCTGGGGATGGAGAAGGGGAGGCTGGGGATGGAGAAGGGGAAGCTGGGGATGGAGGAAGGGAGGCTGGGGATGGAGAAGGAGAGGCTGGGGATGGAGAAAGGGAGGTTGGGGATGGAGAAGGGGAAGATGGGGATGGAGAAAGGGAGGCTGGGGATGGAGAAGGGGAGGCTGGGGATGGAGAAAGGGAGGTTGGGGATGGAGAAAGGGAAGCTGGGGATGGAGGAAGGGAGGCTGGGGATGGAGAATGGGAGGCTGGGGATGGAGAATGGAGGCTGGGGATGGAGAAAGGGAGGCTGGGGATGGAGAAGGGGAAGCTGGGGATGAAGAAAGGAAGGCTGGGGATGGAGAAAGGAAGGCTGGGGATGGAGAAAGGGAGGCTGGAGTTGAAGAAAGGGAGGTTGGGGATGGAGAAGGAGAGGCTGGGGTTGCAGAAGGAACAGCCTTGCTTGCATTTGAGCCATGAGGAGGTGAAGCCAGGCTGACCAGGCACCTTTCACACTCAGCTATTGGATACATTTCCCCCAGGCCATCACCCAAACCTGCAAGCCTCTGTCCCAGAAATGCTCCTGCCCTCCAACACCGCACAGCCCCATCCAA
Source organism: Oceanodroma leucorhoa (assembly GCA_030449065.1). NCBI lineage: Eukaryota > Metazoa > Chordata > Aves > Procellariiformes > Oceanodroma > Oceanodroma leucorhoa. The sequence goes on from JASVER010000015.1 coordinate 2,539,804, forward strand.
GGGATGATTCTTCACCAGCAAGYGGCTGGAGGCATTTTTCTAGCCCTGCCGTTGCAGGTCCCAGGTACCACCTCCTCCATCACACCCCAGACCTCCGGGACCCCTCAAACAGCCTCACCCCAAGCTGGAGGGCTGGCCATGGGGAGCAGGGTGCCGATCGGCACCGGGGGACCAGCTCCCCAGGTGATGTCGGCTCGYCCCCAGCGCTGCGGGAGGGGGAGCGGCTGGCGGGGGGCTGCCGTCTCCCCGCTCCGCACAGTCAAGTGTCGCTCCACATCACCATCACCCCGCGCGGCGAAGGGATCGGCCACAAGCAGACAGGACCGGAGGCAGGAGAGGCGGTGCGGGGAGAGCATCCCTTCCCCCACCGCCCCACTCCTTCCCCCAGCGCTTTCCCTCGGCCGAAATTCAGAGCTTTCCCAGGATRCAAAAAGAAAGGCTAACAGGGCAAGAGGGGGAGGAAGGCGTTTGCCAGCTGAAACAAAGCCTGGGGGGCTCCTTGGTTAGCAATTCCCCTCCTGGGGGATGTCATTTCCTCTCCTGCCCCCTCGTTTCCCCTCCGAAAGAATCGGGAGATCAGCCTGTAAAATCAGGAAAAGGAAAAAGGRGCGCGTGGATCCCACGCTATTACAGCACAACCAGCCCCTTCCACAGCAAAAACCGCTTTTCTGCCAAAAATTGGGAAGCTGGGGCAGGCTGGGAAGATGTCTCTGCAAATGGAGAGCTGGTTCCTCCAGGCTGTGCATCCCGGAGGTGAATATCTGGTGCTTCCCTCTGCCGAGAGGCATCAACGAGTCCAAACTGGGCCCTCGGACCTCCCCCAGGAGGATTTGGCTGCCATGTGCATCCTTCACCTTCAGTCATGTCCCAGGGCCAGCGTGCCCATGGGTGATGGAGGGAAGGGGACACCAGCGGGACATCTCCATGCTCCTATTTGATCTCATTATTAATAAATAATAAATGGTTGATCCAACACGGCTCAGCCACCACCGTCCTCCTCACCCTCAAGTGGGGTCCTGGGAGGGGGAAGGAGGCAGAGAAGGAGGGAGAATTTCTCCAGCCAACCTAGGTCCTGAGCTGTCCTGATTTTTTCCATGCACAGCAGCCGATGCCATTTCCAGATTATTATCTTTSAAGTGTTACACTCAAAATTTAGCAGCAGGCAAAAAGGGAGCAGACCTTATGCACAGAGCAGGGAGTTTAGTGTTGGTCTCATTAACGATCGAATCACAATAAAGCAAGTCATTTTTGTTAGCCTCATTGCAATGAGACCAACACATAGCGTCCAAATTATCCAATTACTGCTAATTCCCATTAATAATGCAATTACGATTGCTATACATAGACTTCCGACCATCTCTGGTGCTGTGCTCACCCCTCCTCAGAGTCGCCATGGCAAGTCACCAGCACCCCAGATTTTTTGCTGAAGGTGCTGAGGGTGGGAGTTTTGCCCTGGTTTGGTGTTGGGGGTCACTGGTGCTATTTTCACACCTCATCAAGCAGCCTGCTGCTGGCATTTCTGTCTTACCAGTCGGCAGATCAGGTTATAGAATGATCCCTTATATTTTTTAGACCTTTACTGACCGGCAGAATGTTTTTACGGTGAAACCATGCAATTGCAAAAAGCTCAGCTAAAGCTTGATGCTCATCGCCTGACCGCTGGGCAGATTGGCTGTCACAGCCAGCAACGCTCATCTGACCGTTGGGCAATATGCTGTTACAGCTAAAACYGGCTAAAAAAAGCTTCAGCCAAGTCCACCAAGGCCTCACAAGACCTTAGCCCTTGTCTTGCTAAGCTAAATAAGGCTCATGACCTAAAGGCAATGGCCATACCTTATTTTCTGCACTACTAGSCCATAAAAGCAGTGTTGAAAAGTTATATCCCTGGGTCCTCCCTGGAGCGAYGCTTGCACCCACATGCGGCATCGGCAGAGCCAGCTACAGCCAGCCGAGGTGGAGCTGGGACCGGTCCCACGTTGTCCTCTCCTGCGTGGAGCAGCGCTAGCAGGTTGCAGAGCCGATGCGGAGGCAGCCTGYGTGGTGCCCAGGGAAGAGCAGCATCTCTGCAGGTCCTGCATTGCGTCTGCARTGCCCTTGGGTCCATCCCACGCTCCATGTTGTCCAACCAAGAAGAAGCTGCCCTTGGAGGCCACTAGACCTCCGCCTTCCTCTTGGCCCCAGAAGGATACGGGCAACAAAACATTAACATTTACYGTGTTGCTACAGGATTTTTGCTGGTCTGAGCCAAGCGTGAATGCTAAACAACAAAGCTCTGGGGTTCTTTTTTTTTCAACTCCCACTGATTATTATTAGTAGTATTCCTTTAATTACTATCACCAAATCTTTTGCACAGTGAGGTAAGTAAGTGCCCACCCATTTTCTAGCTAACGGAGCTCAGATGTGATGTGAGCCCTCAGACATCCCTGCCTAAGAAGAGCCTCAGGCTACTGGTTCAAAGGATGGCCAGAGCAGGGACGGCTGGGGAGGAAGAACAGGACGGTTTGCTCGCGGAGCTGGGTTGGAGGAGGATAAAACACGGCTTGCAGTGTGAGCTAATGGCAAGGAGAGATTTTTTTGAGCTTGTCAAGTAGGAACCATATGGCTGCTACTGAGCTCTCAGGCTTATTTAGGATTTAGTACTATTTGATCTATTTTAATCCAGATGTTCAGCTCATCAGATAATGAGATCCCACCAGAGGAACCGTATTGTGATGCCTCCCAGACAGCCAAGGCCCCCAAAATGTACTGAGGAGAAGGAGCAGCTTCATCAAGGCCATGCATGGCTGAGCATCCCGGGAGGGTGAAGGTGAGGACCGCTGAGCTGGGGGAGCTCATGGCTTTCCACCTGGGTGAGATCAACACACTGGTGTTGGGAGTCCAGTCAGCTTCCCAGGTCCTTCTGGCATCCTACCCAAGCAGTTTGTAAAATCTGAAATTTTTATCTCACAGCACAGAAATTTTGAAGGGTTTCACCAAAGCTTGGATGTGCTTCTCTCCAGCCTCCTTTTCCCTGTGTTGTGGGTCTTCTGTCCAGACAGAGGCACCGTTCTCCTTATTTCAGTGCAGGGACTGACCACTCCACCCTTCTCCTGCCTTCTGCATCACTCCATTACAGGCATCAAACCAGAAAAGCAACGGTGAATTGCAGAGCGATGGGAGGGACGTGGGAAGCACCAGCATTGCAACCCTGGAGCTGTGATGCAATACGGAGAACGCGCCCGTTGCTGTACACAACAGATAGTCCAGGATCTCCCATCCTCAGGTTCACGCTGGGATCATTGGGCCRTGCTTGGAGCGCTGGGGTAGACAGGGTGGGATCTGGTGATCTGAGATCACCTCACCTGAATTTTGGTCTACGTGCACGTGGAGTGTGTCAGCTCCCACTGTAGCCTAAGGAGATGGAGGGGAGTCTAGGGCTGGAGTCAGTTGCCTGYTCATATTGCCAGCTGAGAAGCCCTGCTAAAGTGCTTTCCAGGAGAAATTATTTTGAAAAACTACATTTCTCTGTCTTCCAAGTTGGCTTGTGTTTTGGGGTCCCCAGAAGCTGACAAAAACACATCACATCCTACCAGGGCAACTCCAAAACCCCACTGTCATCACTGCAAGATTTATGTTGAGATTTGTAAGTTTATCAAGATTAAAAAAGGCTTTTCCCAGGTGCAGTGCTGACTCTGGCCAGGTCGGAGGCTGAAGCAGTGAGCCAGAGAGCAGGTGAAGCTCACCCAAGGTGGTGGCCTGGACAGGAGCTGCGTGCATTTACGGTTGGCACTGGACCATGGGAAGATGGAGGCAATGAATGTGTCCTGCCTCCAGCCCTCCGCCTTGCCTGCCGCTTCCCGCTGTGCTGCCTCCTCTCCTGCTTCACCTCCAAGCCTCCTTGGGAGGACAAATTGTACTGAAACATCCGAACGCCTCCTTTGGGAGTGCCAGCGCTCGGCATCCAGCCCTCCATCAGCTGCAAGAAAGCACATCAGGCGTCTCTCCACATCGGTCACCTCTCCACACCGGTCACCGCGTCTTTTACAGGGCATCTTTAATGGGGAGGCACGCAGGAAAGGAGGTGGCTTCAGAGGACTCAGTACGGAGAAGCAACGAAGGATGGTAATATCTACCCAAACCTCTGAAGGGTTGTGCCAGGCAGACCTTTGCTGCATGAAAACASTTTTGGTCCTTCAGGACAGCCCACGCTGACGCAGGACGGGTCTGGGCTTCCTCTGGGGGTGATGCCTCAGGACTGCCCATCGTTTTGGAGATGAAGGAGCTGCACCTTAAGCATGGAGGTGGCCAGTTTTAGTAGATCTTTGCAAATAAGCAACCCAAAGTATTTCCAACAGATGCAGGCTGGCCGTAAGCATTTATCAGTTTTAATTGTGCTGCTTTTCCGAGCTCATCTAGGGGGCTTAACAGTTCCATTGCATGAAAAATTTTGGAGATAGGTTTTCTTCTGCATTCAAGAGACATCATGGCATTCATCGGTTTTCACTGTCTGGTGAGGTGGGAAGCACAGCACAGGTCTAGGCACAGCCAAGGCAATTTTAAGGCAGTGCCCCGATCCCTTGTGTCTGGAATCCCCATTTTGACAGCAATTTTCCTACCCGAAGCTTTCCCTCCTCCCCACCTCCTCACCACACAGTAATTGAGCACTCCATGAATCTTTCYGAGCACAGAGCTCTTAAAAAAATGCTGCATATCTTGACATTTAATTAAAGGGATGTGTGCAGTTCATCGGGGATGCAGAGTGCGCAGCACGGGGCCAGGAGAGCCGTTAGCCGGGTGCCCTTGACGGAGCCTGAACGAGTTGGTGGGCACAGGGGAGGGGGGAGGACGGGAAACCCATTTCAATTAAGATGCTGAGGCATAAAAGCCCTCTTGGCCTCATTGCTTTTTGCGCTAATGACCCTGGTCTCCCCACCTCCATCCCGGGTGGTCCCTGGGAGGTTCACCCAGGGCACGTCACGGCGCATCCTTGTAGAGAGAGGGAGGAAAAGCATCTCTGCTCTCATATGAGAAGAAGAGGCTGTGTAGCAAACTAACCCTTGAAGTGAATATATTTTCAAGGTTTTCCTGCTGGGTTCAAGAGAGCCTGGTGGGGTGAGGCTGGCAGGTCCTTCAGCGCCCTTCCTCCATCTCCTAGAGCTGCAAGGCTGAGAGGAGAAAGGAGGAGCATCGCCCAGAGCCATCGAGCCATGGCACTGGACCTGCCCCATCCCTCTGACATCAGGACTCCCTGTTTCTGCACGAGCTGGGATAGGTTTTGTGGGTGCCAGGAGTGTGCAYGGCCATCGTCTTCTGAGCTGTGACTTCAGGGGAGGTTCACGTGCTCAGGTGGGCTCCTGGTCCCTCATCCCACAATTCTGCTGCAGCACATCCTTTGGCCCTGCTGGGCATGTGTTAATTCCTGATGGCCGCTCAGCCCTCACGTCTCGGCCCTTCCTGCTCCAGCCAACGTAGCAAGCACCCACGGGATGCTGAGAAGAGCTGCAGCTAGCTGGGATGGACGCTTGAGCTCCAACATGATGGACCAAACTAACCCACAGAGGAAGGTCTCCGTCCCTGCAAGAACGAGGACAAAGAGGTCCATTCCCTGTGCAAGCACAGGCTTCCACCAAAGCTTCCCCACTGCTCCGATGCAAACAGATGTGGTCGACCCCAGAGCACAGCTGAGCCTGAAACCCCAAAGGCCGTGAGCGTTGGCCACATGGCTCCGTCCATGCATTTGAATGCCTGGCAGCCCACAGCAGCAGGACCCACTGGGACACCCAGCGCTGTTTTGTCTGCATCCTCCCCCAGGGCAAGGAAGAGATGCCCTTGCTGAGTCCTCCCCTGTGTTAACAAGCCGGGAAGTGCCCTTTGCTACAGGAGATCTATCCACCTTAATTACTGCAGTYAGAGCCTTCCCCAGAGCAGGGGATGTTTAACGGAGGCAGAAATGGAGAAGGAAGGAGATGGATTATCCCGTGCTGATTCACATCGCTGTCAGGTGCTGGCCACATCTGGAGGGAGAAGAAGCATAAAAGGAATGGATTCAGCGCCCAGATTGCTGTTAATTCCAAGGTTCCTTGATGATTCAGACTGCACCCTGCGCAGGAGCGGGTGAATCTCCACATCTCCACCCTCTCCAGACCCTCCCTGCCTTTAGCACAGCCATTTCCCACCTTTCCCCTGCCTGCCCTGGCAGAAGATGCTCAGGGCTCATGTGGATCTCTAGGCACGTTTGAAATCTTGGGTGATCCTTCAAAGGACCCAGTTTCTCAGGAATCGCTGGTGTTTCCCATCAGTGCTGGGTGCTCCCAGGCTGCATCCCTGGAAGAAGAGAGGACGACCTGCCATGGAGTTGTCTCTGATTTGGCCAAGGTCGGAAAAGATGACACCAGAGGTGGGATCCTGCTGGATCAGGCCCCCCGCAGCCTTCAGCAGGATTTGGTAAAGATGCTGTAAGGCTTCTAATAGTGGACTCCTTCCCCCAGCCGCCCCCAAATACGGCACGTGCAGATCATCAGCTAAAAGCCTGATGTGGGCAGACAGCCCACGGTTGTTTCTCTAAATAAACCTTCCCCTCCCTGGCTGACTCYCCATCTCTCTGCAAGGGGATGGATTTATTTCTTGGGTTCATATCAGGGCCTGGGTGTCTCCTGGAGCTTTCTCAGCACCAGCCCCGTTCCCTGGAAGAAACCTGCAACTCCTCGCTCCCTTTGGACCTCTCTTGTTCTAGCAAAGTCATTTTCTGCCTTCTCCCGCCTGCCATGGAAATGCAGGACCCAGTGTGCCCCGTACTACATTACAGAGCCTTTGGCAGCAGAGGTAACTCATATATCAAGCAAACATGTTGCCATGGCCCCTTATAAAGTGGGAAATGCCCCCAGGCCATGAGTTACAAGCATGCTGCTGCTCTCAAAGCCTCTTTTGCTTGTGGCTGGGCCCCCCAGCCCCCCGACAACCTGAGGCGTTGCTCCTGCAGAAAGGGCAGGTCTGAGCAGCCGGGCGATGCCGGGGGGACCTCATTTGCAAGAGCCTCTCAGCACAGCGATCTCTGTGCCAGCAGCATTAAGGCAATTTACCGCCTGACCCCGGCTCGAAAATGAAATCTATCATGCTTGACTTGACCTGTTGGCCGAATCATCATTATGTGGGGAACGTTTTTTTTTTTTCTGCCGTGTAAAAACAAGAAAGAGGGGGAGGGAGAGAGGAAGAAAGAGGCAGGGGGGAGGAGAGGCATGGTGCCTGGCCGTCTCCTCTCCTCACGTGTCCCTCGCCGCGGTCAGTCCACAGAGAGCACGTGGGATCCGGTGGAGCATCAGTAAGTGCTTTATGGAGGGGATTGCCTGCTGCCCCTTGTGCCCTGGCCAGCAGCAAGGTGGGCTGGGTGGGAGGCTGACCCACCTGCTCTTGCTGTATGTCTGTCTGTCCCTTGCCCGTTGTTTGCACCCCCCCAGCATCGCACGTACCGCTGCACCCCACGGTGTCTCTTTGCAGCCTTTGAAGACCCAGGAAGGGTCTTCCCATCGCTGCGCCCTGGCAGAAGCTCTGGATGGGTCCCTGGTGCTCTGCAGGGACCAYGCTTTGCTTCTCCACCCCGGCACCATCTGGGGCTGAGCTTCCTTAAGAAAGCACAACCCAAAAATGATCCCCCCTTAGCCTCCCTGGTATGCATTTATTACAGTTCTTTTTGCCAAAATCATGCAGTTTCATGAATTCAAAGGCCAGATTCAGCACAAGAAATGACTAGCTTCAGTGAAGGAACAAGAGAGTCATCTTTGCCTTCTTGTCTTAACCATCTGCTGACGTACCAATTTCGGCATTAGCGAGAGCAGACATGGGAACTGCACAGGGCTGCACATCAGTAGCAATGCCCCATCCCAGCGTGGCTGGAAGGGTTGGATCAAGGAATGAGATAACTCAGCCCTGCTAAGAAAACACCTGCAAAAACATTTAGTGAGTCCCTGTCAGCTGGCTTAAACCAAACCTCTCCCTCTCCCCCAGAAGAGAGGGACAGAGAAATACCAACGACAGCTTTCCCAAGAGTCCTTTGTTCAGGATTTCTGGCACAGCTGGGGATGTCAGGAGTTATTTATGGGTTGTTTCTTTTTTAGCCTGCTGTGATCAATAGGTGTGACACATCGCACAATCCAATACCATATCAGCAATCATAGCAGGAGAGCAAAGATTTTCCTCTCTGCGGTTATAATGCCACGCGCCGAGTTGTCCTTTGRGGAGGGGAAGAAACAGTCACTCCCTTCACGCTGCAGAGAAGTGCTGGCACCCTCCTCCTTTTATTCCTATGGGTTTCCAACAGGCCACTGCTACGTGCTTCAATGTTCCATGAGACTTACAGACCCCATCCCAGTCACCTGCTAAAAAAAACCCTAGGGACAAGTAACAAATGAACCCAGCAAGCCTGTATTGAAACGGGAGAAGCAAGACCCAGCTGGAGCACATCTAGTACTACCTGTGCTGCTGAAGCTCCTGATTACCCAGCCGCAGCTGTGGCATCCCTCACCTCCAGGTCTTCCTTAGCGTGCCACCCGGATCAGCAAGTTCCTTCCAGACGGCAGTAGCAGGTAATAGTCATTTGGGGAGTTATCCACACTTCCCTGCTCAAACCGGCGCAGACAACCTGTATGTTGTAAAAGGGATGTGTTAGGGGGCAAGGTGCTGCTCCTGAACTGTACCCATGGTGCAAACAGACCTCCCGAGGGTGGGATCACAGAGGAGGAGGAGGAGGAGGAGGAGGAGGCAGCGTTGAGCAGCTGTCAGAGGACCTGCTCCCAAGTGAGGGTCAGGCCTCCAAAGAAAGGGTCCTCACCAAGCACACACAGCTTTCTGGTTCCTAACCCAATTCTGGGTCTCACTGGGGTTCACCCCATCATCAGACAGGACGTGACATTGTTCCCTTCATCGGTGAAGCAGATACCCCCATTAGATGAACTGGGACCAGACGGAGCTGAGAGACACTTTGGCTCTTGTCCAGCGATGACGTCTGAAGATTTACAGCCTGTGTCCCTCTCAAATTGCTTTCCTTAAGTAAATACCATGAGTTATGTTCAATGCCAAGCGATGAAAGTGAAGGTCTCATCTTCTCTCCACGGCTACCTCAACTCGTTGCTTCAGGAGCAGCAGCAAAGACCTTGGACCAAGCTCCTGCATCTCAGCGTTTCATCCCCTCTGGTTTTGCTAAATGATTTTGATGTTTCCTCCCCCATGGCTCCCTGGGCTCCCCTTCTTTCAGGACATCCATAGGTTGWTGCTGGAGTGATCATTACTGGTTGTTGCAGGCAACCTCCCGAAGCTGTTGCTCTGGACCAAGGGTGCAGCATCCACCGCTCCAGACCCTGAAGACTTTATCACCTAAATACATGGAGAAGGCAAATGGCTGGGTGCGGGGAGCTGATGGATGGCACAGAGAAATTGCATGAAGCAGGGTTTGGCCGTCTCCAGAAAAGGTCTTTGATAGCACATTGTCAGACACTGGTATAAAATCCTACCAGTACRCGCTGAAGGACATCAGGGAGCCCCTATCACCCCTACTGACGGGGACACTGAGGTACCCGAATTAGAAGCACGGTCATTATAAACCACTCTCCAGCAGATAGAAAAYGCTCTTTATGGGTAAAAACCTTCCTTCTCTCTGCTTGGGTATGTGATTTAATCCCCACAGGAGACCATTTTGCATTCCAAAGGTCGCCATCACACGTCTGATTTTTCTTGAGAATTGGTAAAATTAGGAGCAAAGTTACAAACTCATCGCTACCCCTCCTCCCACGGTATTGCCTTATGCTCCTTGCAAGGRCAAGGATCTTTTTCTTTATTATAGTGGGAACGCACAGGCTCCCGTTCCCGTCCCAGATGGCATACCCAAGAGCAACGGCTCCACATGGACATGTCACAATAAAATCTCCTTTCTATTTATACAGTGCCTATGACCTTCAGCTGTTGCTACATCACACTAGGCATAGCACAAACATATTTTAAAACATCCTGGAGTTTGTTTCTGAAARGTGCATAGGTTCATTATGTTTTCCAAGGGGTCGTTATGTGCACCTACTCTGAACCTTTTCAGAATGTGGCTAACAATTTTTTCTGTCCGAATCATAATTTCTGGGGTTAAACTCAGTACTTAAAACCACAGATGGGCTCAGTTTAAAGACTGGGAGAGGATCCAATTGTAAGTTGTCCAGCTGGTAAAGCTGTTGAAAAATGGGTGAACTTGGGAATTCAGGCAGCTACATCTTCCCATCATTGCCTTTCACTGTGCCTTTTCCCAGCTACAGTGATGAGCTATGAACCCCCAGAAAGGTCTTCACAGTGCAAATCATGTCAGTCCATGACCTACTCACCTCTTAGCCTCCTCTTGCACAAACCCGACCGACCTCTTTACATCTCTGGCCATGAATGAGGTTTCTCAGACCATTATAAATGTGGTGTTTTCCTGAACTTCCTTCAATTTTTCTTTGTTCCCTTTGAACCGCAGGCACACGAACAGGATGCAGGATTGACCCTTGGTGGGACGTGGAGCTCTTTGGCTGATGCATCCCTCAGCCTCTCAGCTACCTTCGCTCATAAAGCATATTACATACAATTATGTATGAATTCATCACATGAATGGGCATTAGTTAAACTGAGCTCAAAACCCTGCTCCTGTCCAAGGGGAGGAGCACATAGCAGCCTTAGCTTTGACTACGCGGTGCTCCAGCATCAGAAGGGACCCTTGGTGGGCTTTACATGGTCCAACAGTGAGCTGTGCTGGGAGGAGCGATTATAGCAGGATGTCCTCAGCCTGCTTCCCCTAAGAGCTAGGAGAGGTGCTGTTTTATGGCATGTCCCTTCAGGAGAGATGCAGGATGAGGATGAGGCAGGGGGGGAACAAGGCCTTCCAGGAGGGTTCAAAGTCCATTAATCTAAGCTTGGTGGCAGTCTGGGACTTATAGTCCAGATATATAGAGAGAGCAGAGTCTGCTGGGAGAGGAATTAGTATAAAAGCAAGCTGTGTTTGCTATTTTGGATGTTTTGGGGAGGAAGAAGATAGATGAGGGAAGGGGCTGGYGGCTGGGGTGTTTATTGGGATGCACGTGAAATAAGGATCCTGTCGGGTGAAGTAGTCAGGAAAGAAATCCTGGGTTTAAAGAGAATGAGGGAGAATACCTGAAGATGAAACGAGTCTGGGGGCTGAGCCCTATGCGAGAAGGAGGGATTGACTCTCCCTGCTTCAGCGGAGCCTCAGGGTGGCATTTCCACTTAAAAAAAACAGAGGTATTTTCAGTCAAAACCTGCTTTGGCTCCCCTTGCCTGGYTCTGTGTAGGGGAGAGCTGGCCAGTCTGGTGGCCAGAAGGACGGGGGCACAGGCGTGATAAGCGAGCATTAAGCCATCCCCTTGGGATGGGACAGAGGGTCAGGRCTGATCCTCTTCAAGCTGCCTGAGTCCAGGGCGCTCATTTAGGGCCCCTTGTTTGCTTTCAGCAGAGCGAAATCACTGAAGAGAGYGGCTTAGATCAAGCCAAAGTCCTGCTGACTTTCAAAAGAACTAAGTTATTGATTTCTGGGGACTGTGCTTCTCCCTGGAGGACTGGAAAAAGCCCAAGGCGGTTGCCTAGGATGCCTATAAACTCTGCCTCTGAGAACAGCCTTGTTTAACGAGGACCTTTCTTAATGCAATTTGAATCTAAGGTCATTCCCCCAGGCTGCTCTCCGGCAAGCAGACAGCGAGGGGCTGAAGGATCTGCTAGCCAAGGCTACCCTCCCCAAAAGGGGATCTGAAAAGCGAGTTAATGATKATTTCTCCCAAAAGCCTTTCTATGGAAAACAGCCAGAGATTTCCACCTTGCTGAAGTGGCTGATCTGGTGAGCCCAGGGTGAAGCCTATGCAACGCAGAGATGGAAGACGCTCGTTTACCACCCAGAGATGTGGTGGAGCGGGAGASCTGCTAAAATCAGCCCAGAAATCCGTCCTCTGTGCAGTGGGTTTAATACAAAAGCCAGCTGCGGACATCTGAAACAAATGTGGATACGGGCATGAACAGTGCAGATGTCTCCAGCCCAGGCAGCTGAGATGGCCAAAAAATCCTCAATTTCCCTTCTCAAATAGCTGGACGTAAACACTCGTCAACACAGATGCCAGCTCATATGGGCTGATATCTTAGTTGCATGAGAAAACAGACAGTATTTGGTCGCCACCAAGGACCACCACCATAGGCGATGCTAACAGAGACTCTATGCCATGTCTACCCGCTCTGTGTAGGTGCCTCAAATACCCCGGGACACCTACAGTGCTGTTACACATGGGCATGGGCAGCCGAACCGAGCTACAACCAACACAGCCAACACAGCCTGGAGAGCTGCTCACCTGGCGTTGATGTGGACACCAAGGTATGGTCAGCTGAATGACACCCAGCCACCACTGCCGAAGAGCAAGTGCATTCACCTACCTGAAGCTGGGTGCCTTAATGCAGCTCAATCCCAGGCCAGCMAAGTCCTTGTAACATCAGCTGTTACTTTCTTTGATGCTGTATCAAGGTCTACAGGCTATTTTTACTGCGGAAAGCCAGCGATCCCTCCCTGTGGAATGACACAGGTTTGGGGAGCAGGTAGTCTACGTCCATCCTTGCCCCCTYGAATACTGAATACTGTAGTAGGCAGTCTGAAAATAGCCCTCGATACACAGGTCTTTGCTATCTTTAATGACTCTAAGCCTCCCACTGATTTCAGCGTGATTTCAAGGATGGCCCCGTAACCTCCTCGACTGCACGCCCCTTGCAACACATTCACAAAAAARAGGTCCCCACTTTTTCCCTGCTAAACGTGAACCCAAAGGTGTAGAAAGCTGCCAAAAAAACGAGCTCTGCCTGCGGGTTGGCATGATGGATGGCAGAGCTCAGCTGAGAGCTGTTTAATTTGGGTGAAAGACACTGTGTGGGAAGCAACCCTGCCTGAGCTCCCAAGGTGTGTAGGAGCCAGCTCGGTTTCATCTCAGCTGATTCTAGCGGCAGCGTGTTGCTTCGGAGAAAACGAAATGGCAGGAGCTGTGGAGGGGGATGGAGGTTAGGACAAATCTCTCCATTCACTTCTGCGGAGATGAGAGCAGCAGCGAAGCTTTCAATGGGAGCCTGGGAGTTTCTCCACTGAAGGATTGCAGTAGATCTTGTGTGGCACTCAAAGAGGAGATAATCTGGATCATGCCTGTCTTGGCCAGCTCTCCGGGCTTGCATCCTTGGATTCTCACTTGGAGAAAGCCCTGAGAGTGTTTGCTAGCAAAACCAGCGTGGCTTCTCTCAGTGTCCCTTCAGCATCGGTGCTTCAAATTCCCTGGGACTTGGGGAGGGAAGGTTTGACATAGGACCCCATACTTTGGACGATACCCCAAAGATCTCCGCTTCTGCTCCTTCTCTTCAAAATCCAACCAAAAGCTGAAAGCATCACTATCTCCAAGAGGCGTTCACAGCCTCCTGCGTCCCCCCTTCCTTGGAGAGACCTCTTTGGTCTTGAGCACGTTCAGCATGCCATGAAGCTCTAGCTGGTGATGAGACAGCCCTTGGCATTGGGATTTCTGAGCACCCCCAAACCATCTGCTCTAGTTTCATCCCTCTTCTTGGTCCCTGTGAGGAGGAGGAGACTCCAGCTGAGAGAAAGGGACAGGCCGCCCACTTGTGCTGAGTAACCATTGCCAAATTGGATGCCAGCACATACACACACACACACATACACACACAAAAATATTTCCACTGAGGTTGCTATGAACAATGGTCTCTTGATTATTTGCTGTCTTAAACACATATGCCTTTGGCAGTCCTCCACGGACAACAGGCAGTTCAAGCGCTGACCCTCCCGCTCTTGGACCGACTCGTCGACATTTCCACATCCAACGCTACCAGCTGACGGGGTGTTTCATCAGCGAAGAACAAGATGTGATCCCTGCCCTGGGAGTTTGCAAGCTGAAGGCAGACACTTGGGCAAGGGCAGAGCTGCGTCCTAATAGATGGTGGTGAGAAAACACCTCTTGCCCATCTCCTTAGACACAACCCCAAACTCACCTTGTTACCATCTTCCAACCCTTCCTTAAAACGTTGCCATGGTGTCTGCAAATCCATGGGAAGACGTTAGGGAGAGTCCAGCTACCAACCGAGGTGTGTCAGTCCTGTTTCCAAGGACGTGCTGGAGCGGAAACCCCCCGGCTGGCTCTGTGCCAGTCAGCCTTAGGTCCAGGTGCACCAGAGTCACGTCCCAATGATGTCCTACCTGAACGATGAGCGCCACTGATGGGGGAAGCACTGGGGGATGTTTGAAGCCGGAGATGTGAGGAGCTGAGCAAAGTTCTGCTTCCACAAGGTGAGAATGTGTTCATGGTCTGTGTGGTAGAGAAAGAAAGTGACTGGCCAGTGCTGGCCGCTTCCTAAAGCAAAGAGAAAAAGGATTGAGGTTCCTGGAGGCAAAGTGTTTGATCTGAACATTATTTGTGATACTCATGGAGGTCTTCACTCAGCCCTAGGTTGTGTTCTCTGCTAGTTCCTCCATGCCTGGAGAGAGACTTCCAGAGTGTCCATCAGTCCCCAGCSATCCAAGATTTTGCACTGTCTACAAATAGTTGGTACTTGCTGAAAAGAGCAGATCTGAAACCACAGTTGGCAAATTGCATCAACAAGCATATTCTCAGCGAGGCATTGTTCCAGTTTGTATATGTCTGAAAAGAACTGTTCAGGCATATGTTAAAGTTGGCACCTTCTCCCTGGGACTCGCTACAATCTGACGGCTGGAGCATGATAACCACATCAAGATGCACAAAACACTCAGCAAATAAGGGAAAACAAAGTCCACTCGAGGTGTTAGCAGGGCCGTGATGAGAGCAAGGAGCAGAAGCAGAGAAATGTCCTCTGGAGAGAGCACTCRTCCTGGCCTGATGTAGAAAACAACATTTGCAAGCACTTCTTGGAAAGGAATCAACAGTGGCGTAGAAGAGCAGAAAACCTGTTGCCCCAGTGCTAGTCCCAGGATAATCCTTATAAAAAGACTCGGCAATTGAAAGGGGAGAGGATAGTGCTGTGTGAACCCGAACCACGTGAAGTGTTCTGCAGGCTCTGGGCTTCAACCCATGCTGAAGGAGGCAACGCCTTGCAGTGAGGATGGACTCAGTGGGGACGCGCAGGGCTCTCAGCCCTCATGGAGGTCCGGACCCTGCAAAAACCTGTCCCTCGCATCAGTGGGGAAGAGGAGCTGGGAAACCCTGCTGCTCCAGCCATCAAGGGTACATCCATCGGGCCYTCGCTCTCCTTGGGTGTCTTTGTTGACAGCTCACCCTCTGGAAACCCCCTGAACTGAAAATGGTTGGAGAGTGTTAGGGGGAAATCTTGYCCTGTTTTTGCTTTTCCTTGGGTGTCCCCGTACAGCTGATGCTGGGGATAGGATGGTGGGATGACCTGGTGGAGCTGCAACATCATGGGAGCATCCTCTCAGCTACAAAACCAGCCCTGCCACAGCCTAGGCATGTCCCATTGTTGGGTGGGGGGACACATGCAGATTCCCTCTTCATCCCCTCCCATCCCCTCAGGGTGTCCAGGAGCACCCCATTCCCCTTTGGAGAGTCAGAGAGGGGAGCTGGAGCCCATCTTCCCTTGGGTACATCTATCTCAGCRTTGATGCTCAATCCTGGAGGCATGTGGCCAGGTGATGATCAGAGAGGGGTTCATCTGAGGCTGGCAGCAGTGTGGGAAGCTCACACGTGAGACACCCCATAGCCTTACACGTCCCCTGAAAGAGGCTGCACTGCCCTGCTCAGAGGAGACCAGGCTGCCTGCGAGCAAGGGGCTGCGTTGTACGGAGAGGGGTAATCCTGCTGGGTCCTGGGCATGTCTTCATTTCTGGTGGGGCAGTCCCAGCAGACACGTCTGACTTGACCTTCTCCATCCCCCATCAGCAGCCCTGCTCTCTCCCTTCACCCCGCCAGATTTAACAGCCAGAAGGACCACCCAGTTCTCCATGCAGGACCTGCACTGCTCCATTGCTTGGCAGTGCTGGTGGGATGCAGCAGAGTCCCACCCACAGGAGAGATGGCTTTGTCCCAGGCTCCAATCCTGGTCCCCAGAGGTGACTATAAGTAAGTCAGAGGGTCTCAGTTGCCCYTTCCATCCAAGGAGGATCACACACAGCCCCTGGAGCTCTGCCAGCAACAACCTATGCAGARAGATACCCACAGCCTGCAATTCTGTGGGAGCAGTCGAGTGCCTGTCCGGCGTTGTTAGCAGGAATAATTAATTACCTGACCTGTCATTTCACTGGAAAGCAGCAGAAATATGTGGCAGCAGCTCCTGCCTCTTCTCCCCCTCTCGACAGGCGAGCAGGAATGGTGTAACCACTGCACGTCCATGGAAGGGGCCAAGGGCAGAACCGGAGCCTCCTGCAGCAACCCCAGGGCTGGGGTGAGGCTGGGAGCAGGGGCATGKGCCATCAACCTCTCCATGCGTTGGAGCTCCTCCCCATGGACAGCATCATGAGCTTTTTCTTTTCCTTTTCCCTTTGGCACCTCTCATTTCTCCTTGGAGAAGGCAACTCCATGCTACGTCACCGTCAGGAGCTGCCCTGCCTTCAGTTTGAGCTCCTGGCCAAATCCGCATGCCATTTGCATTTCCCTTTTCTAGCTAATCTGTGTAARAGGGAGTTTGGGGAGTTTACCCCCTCTGCTAGCTCAGGTCCTTGGCCTCTCTGTGGGGTGGGAAAAGAAGTTTTCATCTCCCACATTGACTTTACTTCCCCATCCCAACCCTGCTGGAGGACCSCCGGGGTTCAGGCTGGGCTCTGCTCCTGGAAATGGTGGTGGGGGGAACCAAGGGCCAAATGGGTTTTATATGGTCTCAAGGTGGACACAGGCAGACAGACACAGCTCCCACCCCCAGCCACACACCGTGGGGCTGCCCGTGCCCCCCAACCACCAGCCRTGGCCCCGAGCCACCCCACACCTCCCCTGACCCACTGCGTGGGGCAACGTCGGGGCTCAGGTGTATTGGGGGGGCTTTTGTTTTGGGAGTACGGAGAGCGATGAGACACAGCGAGTCTGCAGGGGACGGACCCAAACCACCACCAGACCCCAAATGTCCCCTGTCCCAGAGCCCGGTGGGGGAAGGTGCCGGAGGTTGGGGGGCGGCAGGGGGGGTCCATGCAGCATCCCACCATCCCCAGCCAGGGAGATGGCCTGACCCGGTGGAGCCCTGTCCTGGGCGGGAGGGTGGCAAGGGAAGAGTTAAAGGGAAGGCGAGCAAATCCTCCCTCCATCCTTCCCTCCCTCGCTGTTAGGCTGCTGCTTTGACAGGGGGTGGGGTCGGGGGTGGCCGCCGTTTGCCGCAAGAAGGGGGGGGGAAACGTGGCTGCGAGTGTGTGTGTGTGTGTGTGTGTGTGTTGGTGACATATGACAAAAATGAGATGAGACCCCTCGGACGGGAGCAGCCACCCGGCTGCGCAACCAACGCCGTTTGATTCCCAGCCTGGTCCCTGCCCAGCGCTGCCCACCGCCCCGGGGAGCAGCCAGACCCCCCCCCGAGCATCCCCGCCAAGAGTAAGGCTGGGAGAAACTGGGAAGAACTGGGAGACGGTACTGGGAGGTGGTGCGGGGGGGACGGGGATGAGGTGGGGGGTTGACAAGGGTCCCTGGAGGGTGGGAGAGATGTGGGGTGCACAGAGAGCAAAGGTGGTGGCGGGGGGGACCTGATGCTGGAGCTTCGCTCGCCTGAACCCCCCACCCAGATATAATCTGGGGGGGGAGGGGAAGATTTTGGGGAGGGGGAGGGTGCGGAGGATGGGCTGCCAGCGCCGATTTCTGGTGTGATGGAGGGGAGGGAGGCTTGTTTGTGCCTAAAGTCGCAGCTGCCTGGATTTGGCCCCACGGGGCCGTTTGGATATGACAGCACCCAAAAATAGAGTACAAAGCCGGGGGGGGGGAGCAGTGAGCAGACCTGTTTGCCAGTGCCCAGCAGGATMAGGTTCTTCCCCCCCACCCCTTCCTTAGCTTCTTTTCTYTATTTCTTTATTTCTTTTGCAGTGATGTCAGGGAGGGGAGCGATGGCTGGGGATGGGGGTTGGATTCAAGCAAAGGAGGTTGCTGGCGGCCGAGTGATTAACGTGCAGTTGCTGGGAATTATGTCATCTGCCTCGGTGCTGGGTGGCCCTCGCCCAGCAGCGGTGGGGAGGGAGGGAGGGAGGACGCTGGGGGGGACGTCATGACACGGGGCTCCCCGTTTGGGACTTCACCCAAGGAGGCACCGATGCCTCCCCGGCTTTGCGAGGATGTGGGCATCGAGGGTTCCCCCCCACCCACTGCAACCCCCAAGCCACGGACGCACGCTGGCAGGGCTGTGGGTGCAAACCCACCCCGCTGCCCTCTGCTCCCCGGGGTGCCCAGGCTGACGGGCTCCATCCCCACGCAGGAGAGGAACAAGTTGCCGCTCTTCCCGATGGCTCATTCCTGCTCGCTGGCCCGGCAGCCGGGTTTGGGGTAGGCGGAGAGGGTGTCGTGATGAAGGAAGGATGAAGGCAGGCATCCCCTCTGCCAGCTCCCCGGGAGAGAGCAGGGCTGGAGCTGCTGCACTGCAGCAGAGAGCCCCATCCGGGGATGCGGGTGTGCCCGGAGGGGAGGGCAGCGACCCCCTCTGCCACCCCCATCCACCCCTCAGAGCCAAGGCGAGAGCCTGGGGACCTGTGGCTGCGAGCGGCCCCCCCCAAGGCCGTCCCGTCCCTCTGCTCCGGAGGAGAGCGTCAGGCTGCTGGATGCTCCACAGCCTCCTGAGATTCCCCCTGAGCATCCCCTGCCTCGCGTGGGGAGCTGGGGAAGGAGGGCAAGTCCTGCCAGCTGAGCCAGGCGTGGGGCCCCGCTGCACATCGACACCCTCTTTCCTCTGCTCCGGATGCCGTGCAGCCCCATGCAGCCCCATGCAGCCCCATGCAGCCCCATGCAGCCTCATGCAGCCCCATGCAGCCCCATGCAGCCCCA
>JASVER010000015.1:2559092-2625154 GCA_030449065.1 Oceanodroma leucorhoa
GTGCAGCCCCGTGCACCGTGGCAGAGGGTCGGGCAGGGAGAGGAGCGGGCAGATGCAAGCAGGAGGGCTGCAGGGAGACGGGGAGCAGAGGCAGGAGGGGTGGGCAGATGCCGTAGCAGGGCCGCGCTGGCATTTTCTGCCCCATATCGTGATACGCGAGAGGGGTGATGGCAACATCTTCTTTAATTCAAGCTGGGAGTCAGCGGGTGTAATTCAAGCCAGGGGATGCCACTTGCCTCCTGGGATAACCTTTGGCAACTCCCTTAGCTCTTCTGCGTTCTGCTTTCAACACCCTCCAGCACATCCTTCATCCGCAAAACCCACTCGGGCAGCGGATTATGCCAGCAGCCGAGCCCTCGAGGGAGACGCTGGCATTAAAAGAAGGTGCAGGATCCCAAAGCACCCCCGGTCTGGAGCAGCCAGGGGTGGGAGGCTCCTCCATCATGTGCGGTTCGTTCGCCCGTCCCCTCTCCACGCAGGGAACCGTGCGCCGTGCGGTTTGTTTATGTGTGACCCTGGTTCGAGCGGCGATCTGCCGTGGCTATATATAGCATGCGATGCTGTCATCCGAGTTCAGCCTGGCTGGGGAATTTATTTTCTGCAAAGGCTGGGAGACGAATGGTCTGAAAACAAGCGTGAAAATGCCAGAGCGGTGGGATTCCCTGTCTGTGGTGTCTGGGCTGCCACATGGGAACCGGGCATGTTGTCCTGAGCGTTGGCCTTGCGATGACAATGGGGCAGAGGAGGAATTTGTGGAGGGGCTGAAATTTCCTCCGTTGGCTCCCTGCTGCAGGGGTGGGCATTTAAAAAGCGGTGCAGCAGTGTGCGGGGCCGCATGGACTCCATACAGGGACGAGACTCCCTCCTCCTTGAGCTCTTCTTTGCTGGGTCACCGTGCTGACGTCCTACGGGACAAACCCCCAACCCCCAGATCCAAAAGGAGGAGGTAGAAAAGCATCCGAAAGTCCAACATCTGGTTGCAGGAGCCTAGATATTTGGGAGGCAGCAGTGGCTTGTCCTACCAGAGATGGGACTGGGAGAGCCCCAGCCTCCACGGGGGCTGCAGCATCAGCCCCCGGCACCCGCTGCAGCATCCATTGCAGGGGCAGCACCATGTCATGGKGCACGATGAGGGCATCTCTCGCTCACCCATCCCTCCCCAGAGGAGGAAAGATGGTCTCCTGCCTTGCAAAAAAAGGCAGACGGGGAGGGTGGTTTCCAAATGCACAGTGAAAACCACGTTGCATCAGCAGTCAGAGGTACTCGCTGGATGATAACTCAGTCTGGAGCAGGAATCTGGATAAATGATGCTGCAAAAAGTTTCTGCAGGGAGTCACGTCCCAACGGGGAAGTTTAAGAGTTAAGAGGGTGTTGCTGGAGTTGTTGTAGGGCTTAAAATCTGCTTTCTCATGAAGGGGAACTGAGCACATGAAGGAAAGCCYGGCCATGCCCAGGGCTGTCAGAGAAATCCAGCAAACAAAGGGTGAAATGAGGAGATTTCTTGTTTCCCTTCACGGAGGATCTTTCCCCATTAGTCATTCTTGTCACAGGRGCTGGCAAACACGGTTATTATTTGAGGGATCTGAAAGTGAAATGGAGGCATGTGTCCAGGAACCCAGACGTCCCTGCCCCACGGGCCGGGGGGAGTGAGCAGGGACCCCCCCAGCCCCTCCGGCTCGCCCACGCTTCTCCTCCATGGGTAAAACCCCATGTTGGGTCTCTGCATTCCTCCTTTGGTTGSGCTTTCCCTGGCCTGGGAGTCCTTTCCTTGCAGGACACGGTGGCACCAGGAGCCATAGGTAGGCTGTGATGCTCCATCCCGGAGGTGGTGGTGGTCCGAACACTTTGAGACCCTGCAACAAGCCGGGTGGTTCCTGGCAGGGAGCAACACACACCCAAAACTCAGCTCTCCCATCACCCCAGAGCCCCAGGCACCATTGTGGGGGGAAAAGGCCAGGGGCACTGGCTCCAAAAAATGACAACCCCCCCCATTTTTTGGAAGCCAGGGGCTGGGCTTTTGCCTTTTCCCACCGTTCCCCTAGGAACATGTCTTGGTGGGGTGGTGAGTAAGAAGGACATCTCTTCTGAGACCCTCACAGTGGTGGTCCCAGAGCAGGAGGGGACCAGGCAGCAAGAGCGCAGCCAGGAAGAGGTTCATCTTCCCGGGGGACAAGCAGGCCCTTAAACAGCAAGTGAAGCAAACACAAGCATTAAAGCAGCCATCAGGAAAGAGGGAGATGACTTATGCCTTATAATCCAGGGTTGGCTGGAGCCAAGATTTCTCCTGGCAGAGGGAGCTGAAAGTCCCCTTGACCCGGTGGAGGAGCTGCAGAAGCTCCTGCTTCATCTAAGTGGAGCTACTGCAGGGCTTGAAATCAGGCTCCCAGCTCTCCTACCTGAGTTTGCCCCTTGCAAAATTGTTTTTGCAATGAATATGTGGATCCTACTGGTTTTATCTGGCTCCTGAGCCAGAAGGATTGGTTTTGTCYGAGCCTTGCTGGAGTTTGACCCAAGATGAGAGACGGTGGCCAGGTCTCTGCCCTCTCCCTCCTCCCCGCTGACCGCTGCCGTGGCTGGCACCTTCCTTCTTACATGTGTGCATCGAGTTTTGGGGTRGTCTCAAGGGCTGGAAATGTTTCAGGTTTTCCTTTGGATGAAAGCAGGGGGGTTGTGGG
Organism: Oceanodroma leucorhoa; assembly: GCA_030449065.1. NCBI lineage: Eukaryota > Metazoa > Chordata > Aves > Procellariiformes > Oceanodroma > Oceanodroma leucorhoa. The sequence continues at coordinate 2,561,768 of JASVER010000015.1, forward strand.
ATAACGTGACTCCAGCAGCTGGAGCCTCATTGGGGCACGGAGACCAYGGGCAAGTTTGGTGTGCAGGAGGATCCAGGATGGCTACACCTACAGCAGCCTGGGCTAGCTGAGACAGCGGAGGAACTCTCCTGGCCTCTAGCAGTTAGTAGCTCAGGGATTTATTCAATGATCTGAGCTTTCCTTTTTGCTCCGTGAATTTTTCTTTCTGAGCCCCTTAATATTTTTTSGTATCCTCCCCGCTCCCACCACCCATACAACAGCCACCTCCAGCCTCTCGGTCCTCAACTGGTTCCAGTGGGTGCTGCCGGAGTCTGAACTGCAGCATTGATGGATGCAAAATGAACTCACACGCCTCATCCTCACACCAGTATGGAGAGGAGCAACCCTCCCCTTTTTTTGGGGCCAGATGCTGATCGCGGGCCAGTGAGATGCTCCAGGTTTAGACAGATGTGACGGAGCCCATTCTCTTTGTAGGAAGCTCAGAAGAAAGATGGTCACATTATTAACACACGCTGCTCTTCACACAAACAACCTCACAAATATTTATCAGCTGGAGGAATACATGGGCTCGGAAGTTGCCAAGTAACATAACAAGAGGCGCTTTTAAATAAATATACGTGCGTCTGCGGGTGACGAATTAACCAAATCCCTTGGTATGTGGCCCAAAGACATGTTTTTCTCTGGAAGCCCAGCACCAGTAATAATAATAATGATCCAAGCCAGGAAAAAAACCCGGGATAAGCAATTTCTGACCGTGTGTCCAGCACCTAATGAATCCTGGGGGAAATTGGTTCCCTGCCGGGAAGCTCCACAAGCGGAGCAATGCCCGCCGGATCCATGTCTGCCAGGGACAACTTGAGGAGGATGGGACAGGGGTGTTTATTTTGCAGGGGAGGTGAGAGCAAGCCCAGTGCCCTTGGTTGGGTTTCACCCTGCATTGATGAGCCTCTCCTATATACCTATAGGACCGCTCTTCTCTATAGGCTCAGGTTTTCGAGATACCTTGTTGTAGACCCCATATCGCTCAGTGGTTCTCCACGCTTCCTTCCTCCAGCCCTGAGGCCAAGCAGCAGGGCACATTGGACCTCTTCCTCTCCAAACCAGGTGGCTATGTCCAATAAATCCAGCAGGAATATTGCCCACCCCAGCCTGTTCAGGCATAGTCTGCACTCTCCAGATGGCCAGGGTTTTCCTCTTTCCCTGTTGCTAAATCCTACTAAATCCTTGCTGTGAGGCCAGTTTGCAAGTTTTGGGGGGTTATTAGGGGAGCAAGTGTACTTCTGTACAGTGCCGAGCACGGCATGGCCCTGATGGGTTCTGCAAGTGCTGCCAGAAGAGACAAGGTGGGTTTGCAGATGAATGAAGATCTTGTCCCGTTCCTCTTTCCATGGGGAATCCTTGGCTCATGGGGTTGGGATTTGGTGGAGATGTTCCCATAGAAGTCCACCATCCCCTCCCCACCATCAGCAGGAGAGGTTTTGCGAGAGGGTTGTCATTTTGGGACCACTTTGGGGTTCTTGCCTGAACCAAAGCATGAAGAGAGACTCCCTGGGCATGAAACTGGTAGGCAAAGTCAACGGGGTGAGCATTCCCGGCTGCGTGGTTTTGGGGAGGATGGACACTGCCCACCTCCCCAAAGGGGGGCAAGAGGAGGCAGAGCGGCCRAAGCGATGGCAGCGGATGTTGCCCAGAGAGGTTGTAGATGCCCCATCCCTGGAAACAWTCAAAGATGGGAGCTCCTCCCCGAGCTCACGGCCATCGCAGYGCCCTGCAGACATGAGCCAGAGATGATGTGCAAGGGGAGGTCAGAGCTTTTATTAGTCCAGCTGCTGGAGCTGGAAAAAACAGACCAGCTTTCAGGCAGAGGAGCTCATCTCCTTGTCCCTGCTTTCTAATTATATCAGTTGATCTAGTACAAGCTCATTCCACTCCCCGTGGACCAGGCTTTCATTACATCCCCAGCTCTGCCCTTCGCAAGCACTTGGAGTAACAGCCAAGCCATCCCACCTGAGATGTTGGAGATGGGAGGACTGGCCATCCCACCTCAGACATTTCCCTGCAGCAGGGTCTTCTGCCTCCCGCGATGCAAGGAATTGCAAGGGGAGAGGGGAGAGGGACATGTTGGTGTTGGTTTTGGCCAGAGCACGCATCTTGCCCTGCTGTTGTCCACCCAGGGTCATTGCTCCCAGCAGTGGGGTGGAAAGACAGGGAGGGTCCCTGTAATGGCTTCTCAGGACAGCTCAGAGAGGCCAGGACAGAAAGGAGAGGAGGAAAACATCCCAAAACCCATCAGGGATGCTGGGCTGAGATAGGCAGAGCTGCACCCCCTTATCCCCTGCACTGCACAGAGCAGCTCCCCAGCTCCCACCGCCCTCCTCCCCCAGGCACCGAGGTCCCGCTCTCCCTGCCCAGGGCAGGGRGGCTCTGGGAAAAACCAGGACCTGTTCTTGGCTCAAATTTCTCCCTCCTCAAATAAATACATTTCTCAAAATGCCTCTAGGAGAAGCCACAGCTCCACCCAGCTTCAGCTCAGCAAGGGCATAAATACCTGTCTCTAGGAGCAAGCTGAATACAGCCCGTAAAGCACGGCTCTCGTGCCAGCCTCAGGGAGACCCTGATGTTCTCCACGGCTTCCAGCTCCTCCTGTAATGCAAATAATAAATCACTGCTGCCGAGCTGGTCCCCGGCCAGCCATTGYGCAGCAGGAGTTTGCTCTCCTCCTTCCTCCGATCGGCGGGCTGCTGCGCTCTTCCTCCCGGCCGCTGTGTTCTCCCTCCCTCCCGGTGGTTTTCCAAGCCGGGATGCAGTTGCAGTTGCAGATCCCAGGGGTTGATCTCTTTGGGGATCAGGATGTCCCCAACAGCCAGGAGTGGTTTTAGCGGTGTTGAGTCCCGTGTGGAAAGTTTGTTCTCTGTTTTGTGCTCTGCTACCGGCATTTCTTGTGGCCCCTGGCATGTTCCTTAACCCTGCAGATCTCCGTTTCCCTCTGCTAGGCTGCACTGCAGCCCCCCAAGCCTAGGGCAGCAATGGTCAGGGATTGTACTGAGTGAGAACTAAATTGGGGACTATGGTGAGATATTTTAAAACCCGATCTTGTGGCTAAAGCAGCGAATGTGTGAGCTGCACRTGTCTGGGGCAGATAATCCCCCGCAGGCAATGAACAGTCTGTTTTCCAGCAGAGCCCGAACAAACTCACCTCACCTGTGATCTGCAGCTCAGGGCTGCGTGACACCGCCGGGACCGGCCAAACCAGCCCATGACCTGTTGACATTCCTCAGTGCCAGCCAAGGGCTTTGTCTTCCCCTCCATGCTCCCAGGGGCCCAAATTAGCTTTTAATAATAATTATATATAAAAAAAAAAAAAAATCCCTGGGCAAACAATCCAGCCCASGCGTCCGCCAGGACTGCAAACACTCCCCGAGGGTCACCAGGTGTGGTGCAATCCTGATAGCCRGAAAAGAAAGGAGGGATTCTTTCCCTCTCGCTGCAGTGCACTGGGTGAGTGGTACCGGCCAGCCCGGCCAGCAGCAGAGGACCCACCCCAGCTCCAAGCAGGGCTGGGTTGYGCCCAGCATCGTGGGAGGTGGGTACGTGGCTTTGGGAAGAGGTCCCTCAGCCAAGGCGTGAGCAAAGCATCAAGCTCCAGAGGTGATTAATGGTGGCATTTCTTGGTTAAGTAAGTTTCCTCCTGTCAGAGGTGTGGGATTTCAGGCGATAAAAGGGATCTGTTTATTTTAAAAACAAGTCCTACAGGTCACCCGAGCTATCCCTGAGCAGCCTCCCCGTGCCGTGAATGCCCGCGTAGCCTGCACAGCTATCTCAGCACCGGGCTGTGTGGATGCATCCACCACCCAGAGGTTATTCCTCAAAGCTGGAAAACTTAATTGTTCCTTCTTTAATGAACTTTCCCATCAATCTGTTSATGTCTTTTCCCCTCCTCCTTAGCCCTCAAAGAAGCAGAAGTGTGTTAATGACTTTACCTGCACTGGTTCCCATCATGTGAACGAGCAGAGCACTCGAGGACAGGTAGGACCCGATGGTTATAGCCCCAACCCCAGCTTTGGCCAGGACAGGACCTGGGTGAAATCCTTTTGCTTCAGCTCTCCACCCATGACTCGGGGGTGAAAAGCAATTTTTCACCCATTCAGGGCTTTAGAGACAGGCAGAGATTTGGGCTGCCGGATAACGTTTCGCTGGGCCAGCTGCCGTGACAAAACCAGGGCATCTGCCAGCTCCAGAGCCAGGCAGCAAAACCCCCCCGCCTGAAAGTCCAGCACAAGATTACAGCCGCCATCCCCTTCCTCYGAGGGAGAGCACGCAGGAGATAACACCAGCCCCCCCCCGCGCATCCCAGCTGGGGCCGTGTCTCTGTTTCGTGCCCCGCTGCGGGAAGGAGAATCCCTTCATTTCCTTCGGACGCTTATCCTCTAAGGATCTTGATCCCGGGAGCGAGCGACACGAACACCCTTTAAATCCATCACAGCGGGCTTAGGGGAGGATTAGCCAATGCCTCTCCAGGCTTTACGCTGGGTTGGAGCTGGTCCCGGAGCCCCGCGTCCCACCCTGGTAGCCCCATCCAGCTTCAGGTTTGCATTTCCCAAAGAAGATGTTTGCAGGCAGGAACGGAGCAAGCCTGGCTCTAGCTTCCGTCGGGAGAGCGTTGCATCCCAAGCAAGCCCAGGCTGGCAATTCACTTCCGAAAGCGGCAATCATTTTTAATTACAGAGCCGGTTCTGGTGTAGSTCAGGGATGTGGCTGAGCATTACCTTCTGCCCTCTGCTTGCACCATGGCCGTGGCCAGGGAGGAGAGAGCTCTTCCCGGGCTGTTTGACCCCGGCATTGCCAGGGAGGGGAGAAATCCCCCTGCTCCCCTCCTTTGTGGGGTTCCCTACAGAGGAGCCCGGATATTTCCCAGATGAAGCGCTGACTTCTSCCCACTCATCCTGACCTGGCTGCCTGGTGGGCATCATCCTTCTCTGTCATCCCCTTCCTATTTGCAAGCAATTACCTGGATCACTTTAGTTTTCAACACCTTTCCTCCTTAATTTGTCTCAACGATGGATTTTYTTCCCCCTTAGCTTCACTGCTGCCCACTGCACCCCCTCCAACTCTTCCCATTTCCCACCCTCGAGGGCTTTTCGGCTCCAACCGCTCTCGCAGACCCTCCTGGTATGGCTTTACTCCAGCACAGGCAAGCTTGCATAATAGCTGTTGACACCTTAACTTCATTTGAATCGATCTCGTTCGCTAATTAGCTGATTGCAGTAATTGGCATGAAYTACCTTGGGGGATTGTGCCTCCTGGGGGTGGGCAGTGGCCGGTGTGTCCCACGTAAGAGGTGGGAATCACAGCAGCGAGATGGCTTCTGCTCCAGGACCGCTTCTTACAGGTATCCCTGTGACTTGTAGAGATGCAGAGGAGTTACAAGAGGAGAACCATAGCCTGGTACAGTGATTTTTAATTCCCAGAATGCCTGAGAGGCACCAAAACTTCAAGCATATTCAGACTAGCTACTATAGAGCCTAAAATGGATTAAAGTGCCTGTTTACAGCATGAAGTGATGAGTGGAGGCCACTCTTCGCTCTTCCTCAAAATGCAACTGGAGATCACTCAAATATTGGTTTAAAGATAAACCAAAGGAAGTAGCTTTTCTCAGAGGGCATAATTCCCTTGCAGAAATTCACTTTCAAAAATTCATGGAGGACAAAATGCCATGAGGTTGGGTGAGGAGGGACCAAGCAGTGTCATGAAGAGTGAGTGTCCTCTGAYGGCATCAAACCATTTGGGGGGTCCAAAAGCAACCTTGGGCGTGAGGTATCCCTGAAAAGCTTTGTGGCAGGGGAGATATGGGGAATGATCCATGAYTTTTTCCTCTTCCTAGTCCTTTTTTCTCTAAGCACCAGCTGCACAGGGAGGATGGAGGCTGAGAGGACCTCTGTGGAGCCTGGCTAGGAACACCCCTGTCCCAGCCCCTTGGCATCCAGTCAAGATCCATCACTTCACCACTCCCCATCATACRCTTTAATGATAAATCATACTCATTTTTTAACCAGAATAACCATGTCACTCCAAACCAAAGCACCTCATACGAGCATATTTCTGTCTGTGAAACTGCCTGGGTCACCTAATACCACCTGCCCCAGATGAAGTTGAACGAATCTGCAAAGTCCTATTTTGCATGCACCATCTATTTATATTGACAGCTTCCCACGCTCCATCCCTCCAGTCCTGCATCACTTTCTGCCGGGCTAAGCTGCATCACTTCAGCTCTTCTTCTTTCCCCTTTTCTTGAATATTGCCCTGCAATTATCATCTTTCCAGTCTTCTGGGATCAGAGAGAAATCCCAGGACTTCTTAGAGAGGATGASTAGCAGGCCACACCACTCCTCATCCTGCTTCTATGGGACTCTTGGGAGCAAATTAATCTGAGCCCGCTGTTTAAAAATGTTTACCCCTAGGCCATGCCATTTAGTGTCTTCCTAGGTTACTAATGGACTAGAAAGCACTTCATTGCCCCTGTGCAATATTAGAACATCAGCCTGCTTTTGCCAAAGCCAGAAGAAAAATTATTGAGTGCTTCTGCCTTTTCTCCGTTGTTATCAGCAATTTTCTGATCTCCAGCTTGGGGACAGGGAACGCTGCTRCAGCTCAGTTATTTCGCTGTTCTTCATTTTGCAAAATCAAATCAAAAGTCGCTTCCTCCCTGTTGTCCGTGAACCTCCAGGAGAGATCTAATATGCTTGGGAAGGGGATTCATTCATTGCAAACTGAATTGCAGAGTAAATGCCGTAACTTTCTTGAGCCAGAATACCAACAAGCTCTTGTTCTGGTAGCCAATGTTGGCTCTTCTGTATTTTGGGTGRAGAAAAGACAGCCCAAATGAAACTGGGGTCTCCAAGACCTTTTGACTCCCTGCCAGTGCTGCCAAAAGGCCAGATTGTTAGCCAGACCTTTTATTCGTTATTTTAAGAGGGTGAAATTATTAGCTGGGCATCCACTGGCTGAATAAACACCATAAACAGCTCTCAACCACGTGTAACGCCATCAGTCACTGCCAGCGACCCTGGCTGCAGAACGCTGTCACCTTGCCATCTGTGTGGGTCCCTTCTCCTCTGAAATCACRTAGGGGGTCCATAGGGAGTCCCAGGGCCAAGTGTCATGGTTGCAGCAGATGCAACCCATTTCTGCAGCCAGATCTGCAGGTTGGCATCACCTGAGGCTCCCGTTACCCTCTGTAACCATCTCTGATGCATTCTGAGCACTCGGCAGAGGTAGAAAGCAGGCAGTGGTGGATACTAAGGGAGTTCCTGGGTTTGCACTATTTACCCGGTGGTTGAGTCTCCAAACACGCAAGAAGCAGCTGGATCCATCCATGAGGTCTCAGCAGCACAAGGGGCACGCTGGGACTTTGTAATGACTCGTGTTTGCTGCAGCAGAGGGGTGAAGACCCCTGGCAGGTCATAAAGAGACTCTGTCAGACCCGGCCAGGTACGAGCTGGCCAAGACATGGATACCCCGTTTTTACCGCTGCRGAGGAGTTTTGCTGGTGGAGCTGTCGTTGAACAGCTCTGCGAAGGATGAGTGGCACGCGTGGGGGTGGCTGGCTCATTTAAGCTAAGGGAGGAGTTGGGTGCTCAGCCCACCCTCCTTTCAAGCCCAGCTCTGCTGGGATGCTGACGCATCTCCCCCGGTCCCTCCTAGCGCCATCTCCCACCCCACCACCCCGGCATGCTTGTGAGGATAGGGCTGTCCCTCAGAGATGACCAAGGGTCACTCTGGAGACAAACACAGGGTCTGTTTGGAGCAGCACAGAGAAAGGCGATTTCCCCACAGCCCGTGACGCGCCTCAGGAATTTGCGGTCTGCGACGGGTGAGTCAATGTGAGCGGGAAAAGCCTGGCTATTTTTATGACYGCTGACATTTGGGGGTATTTAACCCCTCTCCCTCCTCCCACAGCCGGCATCTCAGCAGTGCCTCGCTTGTGGTGCAGCCACCTCAGACCRGGAGTGAATCAAAGGCATAGCTCAACAGCCACCACCAATGCAACGCTGGCATGAGCAATAACGGTTCTTCAGAGACAGCGCCAGACGAGAAGCAGGCAAAAAAGACCCTTCCCAAGGCAAATAGGTCCCAGCCTCACAGGGTGGTGCTTCCTAGGATGAGGAGACGAGGGATGCTGGGTTAGGGTGACTGGGAAGAGAGGATGAAGGAGACAGGATCAAGGTGATCAGGAAGAGGCTGTTAGGAGCCACGGGGAGGAGGCAAGAAGCCATGCACAGATGTTTTGTCCAAGCTCTGCCTATCTGCTTCTTCAGGTGCCCAGAGGTCTGCCTGCACCAGGGTGATTCCCCTACTAGGAATCCACTTGTATTGAGTTAAAAAGCTCCTCACCAAGTCATGGAGAGCTTCTCCAGAGCTTGCACTCCTCCTGGGACTAGGGCCCACTTGGCATCACGGCATAGCGTAGCCATGTTCACGTGGCTGTGTCCTCCTCTGAAGCTCGGTGTACCTGTGCCACCTGCACTGCCGGCCTGGTGTCACTCCGGGGTTTGTGTGCTGGTGAGCCACCAGGTCCTGCCTTTCTTGGCATCCCCTCTCTGGGAGTCAACACAGCCTRCTGACTCCTCCAGCTTATCTACCTGCTAGCTTGGCATCACAGGACTTGTCCAGCTTCCAGCTGGGCTCCGGGACAGTATTGCCTCTGAGCCAAGCCACTCCTTGTGCTTGCCCCAGGGCAACCACAGTTTGGGTGGCCCACGATCCACCACACTGTGTTGTATCTGTCCTTACCAGGGGATTTGGGTCCTTAGCTCCTCCTCAGGGTCCAAACTGCTTCTTTCCAGGGACGCTCTTCCTTCCCACAGCATGCCCGAAATGGCAGCCACCATCTCCCCTTCCCCACCATCCCATCTTCCTGCTGGAGAAGAGTTTCTTGTTCTATCTCCCTCCCACATCTGCTCAGCCTGCTGATCTCCTCTCCTTGTTGTCCTCTCCTTGCTGTCCTGCTCATACCCAGCCCTGGCTACCCTGGACTGAAACAAGAAAGAGAAGGTTTCCCCAATAGTGAAATGTGTTTTCATGGAGACTGCGTGCGGGATGGTCCTATTGAAAAATTCACTCTGCATTTTCAGCATGTAAGCAATTAAGCCAGGCAAGTGACACAAATTTAGCTACCTTCATGCCAGATAATCTATCCTCAGTTTAGAAAATTTCCTGGTTTATTTTTCTTCAGCAAAATATTAAGGAGGTTTGGGTATTTATTTTTTTTAGTATTACGCAGAGGAGACCCTCTGGATTGTGATCATTTGGGTTTTCCCAGATCTTTCTTCAACCTTGTGCCTTCCTGGGACATGGTGGGGCCACTTGGTATTTCAGGAATGAACAGCAGGGAAAATCAATACAAACAAGGGAGAAGGATGATAGAAAAGGGTCTGTTAGACAGCCTGCTTTATATTCCCTCAATACGCTCCCAAATGTGACTTCTGTGCGTTTTGCACTGGCTCGTGATGGATTTCTGGTCCATGAACTTGTCAAGTTTCCCCTTGAACCCAGGTACCCATTGAGCATCAACTGCATCCCACAGCAGGGAGCTCCCCAGGCCAGCTACCGCTGCACGAGGAAGGGATTTCTTCCTTTACTTGCCTCCTGATGGKTTTTGGCTAAGTGTTGCTCCTTTCCACACTGAAAAGGAGACAGAGATCGACATCTGTGTGTCATTTAGCTGTGGCTGTGGTCCTGCTCCCAACTGCAAGCTGTCTGAAGCACTGCCCCAAAGCCACCGCCGCTCTTGTAAAGCCTCCCAGGGATGTCTGAGCAATTTGTCAGCACGGATTCATTTAAAAACCTACAGAGGGAAAACGCTGAAAATACTTCTGGTATTTGTACAGGCAGATCCCACGGCAGTCCCTGTCAGCAGCACAGGTGAGACAAACGGCGTGGGATTGCTCGCAGCCCAGACAAATTAATAAGGATGCTGTGCCAGGATGAATTCTGCCCCAAATATATGAAGTGCAAGCTTGTAACACATGCCAAGCTCCTCTGGAGCTTGTTTCACAAGTGCTTCCCATTTTACATGCATGTCTGAGGCATCCTGCTGCCCTGAGCTCAAGGCAGGGCTGAGAAAATGATACAGGAGTGGTGAGCCCAGGTGGTGGTTCAACCTTCTCCCTTTGCACATCTTTACCCCGTGCCAGCATGAAGCACCGGGAGCCTTTGCCTGGCTTTAGGCCATAGATGCTGGATGGCCAGCACAAAGCACGGCGGTGGGAGCTGGGGTGGAGGTGTGAGGCTTGGCCACCAAGCTCTTCTCTTCATTCAATGGGGGCTGGATGGATCCGGGATGGATCCTTGGCCTGATCCAGGGCTATTTGCTCAGTGCAAGGTGGCTGGGCTGAGCTGAGCAATGTGTGCAAACCTGCTGGAGCTAGGGAGAAGGGATGCTCTGAAGGGCTGGCATGTGGTCCATGCTCAGTGAGGAGAGGGGAGGAGAGGACGAGCTCTCAGCTACGTGGACACAAGCCAGGAACTGAAGGTCACCTCATCCAGTTCTCCACATCTCCCTCCCAACCCCACAACCACAAGTCAAGCAAGCTCTTGCTCAAGTCATTTGTCATCTGTAAGGCTTGGACCAGGACAGAAGAAACCCTAAAGGCACCTAATACAGCCCAGGAAGAAATGCAATGCAGGATTATGGTCAGGATCTCTCTAAGTGAGGATGAAGAGGCCGGAGGGATGGATGGCTTTTGTGCACAGAGCTGAATGTCCCCATGCGTGGCAGGAGACACGTCTTGCTGTGACTTCGTGGAGCGGCGAGCAGCCAGGAGTGCAGTGCCCAACCTCATCCTTTGCCAGCTCCAGAGCCAGCACTGCTACGGGGTAATTTTCATCCCACCTAACAYGTACCACAAGTCTGCTTAAAATCAGTATCTAGGAGCTTCTCCCTGGCCTTGCTTTACTCTTTCAAGACTTCTGGTCACAACATCCCATGAAAGATACAATAGGATTGGAAAGGATACAGAGAAAGGGAATGGGTAGGGAGTGGGGTTTTATGGAGAACAACTATCTAGGCTAGAAATCTCCAGCCTGGGAAAGAAATGACTGAGGAGAAGGTCCATATATAAAGGTCAYCACTTTCAGGGTGAATAATTCTCATCATGGAAGAATAAGGGGTCTCAAATCATCATCTAGAGGTCACTTGCTCTTTGCATTCACCTTCAGGTAGCCTTGTCATTGGCGTCACCTTGAGAGAGGCTGGGATCTGCTTTAGGACACACTTGCCCCAACAGCCCYGGTGCAAAACCAGCTGAAGCTCCTCTTGCCTGTGAGCTCTGCCTGGCTCCCTAAACACAATCCCTGTGCTGCTGAAGTGTGTCAGTGCCCAGAGCACGCTTGGCTTCACGCATGGTGTAAACACCAGCTAGACAGAGGGTAAAGGTCTTTCCTAAAATGTGTCTGAAGCTTGGGGAACAGGGGAGGGGGGGGAGCTGTGCATGGGACGTGAAGAATTATACACCTCGCTGCTCCGAGAGATGCGGATAGGATGGGGAGAGCCGATAAGCTTGACCTGAGCATCTGCCTCTGGTGGATTTGCAGCTCTGGAGGAGATGCTCATTGGGTTTGGGCTAGAGATGAGGGAGGGGAGTCATGCTGTAAATGAAAATCCAGTGTTCAAGCGCCTTCCAAAAGACATGTATGGGTGTCAAGGGTATCACTGAGTTTGGAGAAGGTGTCTTGCTGCCTGGTGTGGAGGCAGGAGCAGAAGCAGAGGCGTTTGGGACTTGATCCTGGCCATGAGGAGCTTTTCAGTGCCTGGCTGAGACCTTCCTACTTCAGCACAAGCCCAAAATGAATGTGGGGTCCATATCCTCCTGGGTCCTCATGGCTGGTTCCCGCTGATATGACACTAACTGGTTATCAGCAACCAAAAGGAGCCTGAGGTTCAAGAGGTGGTTAAGGAAGAAAGTCAGCTTTGTGTGTGTGGGACAGGAGAGGTGCAGGAACGTGCACGGGGGAGGACAGGGTGGGGAGGAYGTCAGCTGTGATGGGAATGGGATGGGAACAGGTTAGGAGGAATGCRGCAGGGTCTGGCATGGCTTCTGCAAGAGGAGCAGTCTGGGATTCTCCAGCCTGGAAAAATGGTGGCTAATGGGAGGTACGAAAACAGTGGAGGCTGGAGCAGAAATATTAGACGTGCTTGCCCTGCTTCTTCTGCTTTGCCTTAGGCTTTTGGCCACCGCTGGGAGACAGGATCTGGGGTTGGTGGGTGCTAACCTGACCTGGTAGATCTGCTCTCTTCTCCTGGTTGATGGTGAGCAAGGGACCTAATGTGTATGGTCAGCTTAGACCAGATTAGCTGGGTCCAAGTCCTTGGCCATACCTCCTCACCCTCTCTAGAGGCTGAACTGAGAATTGCTGCACCCCTTTGAAAACATCCAGGAGCTTGTTTTCTTCTCTGCGAATCATTTACGAAATTGCTTTCCCTTTTTCCCCGCTCCCACACCATCCTTCTCCACCTTTCTCTCCTTTCCACTTGGAAAGATGTGCCCATTGCTTTGCGATTGGGGTATCATTCCCCGCCTTCTCCCCATGACACTGATGCTGGGGGGAAAATAATTTCTGAAGAAGARGTTTTTTTTAATGGTCCCCCAGGCGCACTGGGGTGGAAGCAGCACCCTGGGAGCCCGATGCCACTTTCTTCTCGGTAGCAGAAGCCGTGTTGGCAGACCTGAGGCAGAGCGTCCCAAGGACTGTTTGCTTAGCAGGCTATCTACACGCTTAATTTATTCTTGCCCTCATAAAACCATCTGAAGCCTTTTCTCACAGTTGTAACCAAAGGCTGCTTTGGCACCAAGCAAAGTGAAAACCAGACGTAAGCAGGGTTAGGGCAGGAGGGCAACGCGAGCAGGTTTTTCTCCCTGGAGGTGCAGGCACAAAACACCATGTTACGGGGTACCCCAAACACCACCGGTCCATAAGCTGGTTAACAAAGCTCAGGTGAATGCAACAGCAATAAAAGGCGCRAAAGCCTATAATAGGAGGGAGGAAAATTTTCCAGTAAGGACAGGGCCATTGCCCATCAGATTTTGACAGGTGATGGTCATCTTCTGGCTGATAGGGACAGTGGAGAAAGGTTTTGCATCATTCATGGGGTGCTATGGGAAAAGCATAAGAGGACACCAGACCTGCAGAAGCAGGGACAGGGCACTGCAAGAAGGTTTGAGCTGGAGACAGGTCAGCAGAGATAGGGATATCATGGATTTTTTTGGTGCTGTCTGACTTGGGTCCTTATGGGTTTTCCTTTCCTGGAAAGACCATTTCTGATCACTGACAYCAGAGGTCCTGCAGCCCCTGAGAGTGATTGTCAACAGGAGCAAAATGGTCTTCCTTTTGGGCAGGTCTCCCCTCGCATCTGCTGGGTTGTTCATTTAGCCACCACAGGGCAGCTYGCAGGGTTTCATTAGGTCTGGCCCTAATTACAGCTCCGTTGAGCTTTGTAGCCCCCCTCTTCCTCTATCTTCCAGTTCTCTGTACCTTCGAGGTGAAAAAATGCAAACCAGAGAAACAGGGAGGRTTTGTCACCCCTCTCTATGAGTCCAGGATAGAGAGGCCATTTTTCCATCTGAGGACGGATAATCCAAGCTGCACACATGCCCGCATACCCACAACACAACCAGAAACATTTTCTCATCAAGTCCTTGGGACATCRGTGCTCGCTCCCATGCTCCTGGCCATGCACAGCCCCGCTTTCCAGCAATGCACTGGCTTGTTGGGGTGTCCAAGGCACCTCTTTTCYGAGGTTAGGAAGCCTTCCAGATGAGATGTCCCCAGGCAAAACAGACACCTGATAAATACGGTGTTAGGGGTGCAGGGGATGGGGTGAGGGGGAGGTAAGGAAATGGTGTCCATGCTTGGCCAAGCGATGCTGGTCCATCAGAGCCCTGAAAGACGATGTCGGGTTAGAGATACATGCCATATTGCTGCAGGAGCTTCTCTGGGGGAGATCTGGATGTATGTCCTCATTGTCGCATCTGCAGCAGACCCTCTGGCACTTTCCAGTGCTCTCAGGCCATTTATGAGCAAATGGAAAACGAGGAGGAAACCAAAAATGTGTCCTCCATCCCTGCCCCAAAGCTTGCCGCCAGCCCCTGTGAAAGGGCAGCTGCCCTCAGAGCGCGGAGCCTCGTCCCATGGCCGTCTCCAGTTCCATGAGCAAGACAGAGCGCATGAAAAGGCCACCATCCAACCAAGTCATTTGCAACCTCTGCATCCCTTTCAAAGCATTATTATCCTTTTGCAGAGGATCTGGAGGGAACAGAGAAGTTTTCAAAGCCCAAAGCTGGTTCTGAAGTCCAAAGCTGGGCAGGAAAAAGGGTTTGTTTAATACAACTGAGCAGACAGCACAGAACCCGTGAGAGCAACACCTCCCTGAAAATCAGGTCATTTATTTAGCAAGTGAAAAATGGCTTCCCAGAGTTCACAGCACCCGGGTAGAAATCAAAGAGCATTTGAAGAAGGAGGGAAARCCAAGCCCTGGCTTTGCTGTTCCTGCCCCCCCGCCAGGTCCCCGCCAGCCCGGCAGGCACCGAGGGAGACCGCAAAAGTATTTCACTCTTTACACATCACTTSAAAACCTCAGAGCTACCCTTTCCACAGGGACTCGGGTCAGCTGCCACGCTAAACTCCAAATATTTTCCTAGCTGGCAAATAAAAAAAATCTGTGTATCTGTGTCTAGCTTTATAGCCAATGTATACGAAATGATAAAGCCCCTGGCAGATATCTTGCGAGAGCTAATTATAGGATTTGGAAGCTAACTTGATAATATTTTCTTTAGATGTGTGGTGCAGATGTAATTACTTCTCCGGAGATGCCAGCCGCAGATGACGCAAGATGCCCTTATGTAATCTCTTGTTATTATGCAGTTATGGAAATTTTCCCTCTCTGGCCCATCCCCTACTTTCCCCTCAACTCCTTCTTTTGTTTTTCACCCTAAACTCCCTATGGCTTATTTCGAAGGCGATGGGGTGAGGTCAGTAGGCCAGCTGGATAGGAAGCAGAAGGGCAGTTTTGTAGAAAGCCTATTCCTGGGTTTCCCCATCCGCCTGGTCAATGAAGGAGCAAAAGGAGTTAATGGCCTTCGCATCTGCTGCGTTGGCTTCAGCGGGGCTGGGAAAAGGCCCCCGTCCGCCTTTCCACCTGATGGACTGGAAGGGGGTTGCGTCAGAGCCAGGTCTCCCCCCAGCCCTGGCATCTACTGTGGCTTGGACGTCAGCGGATGCCGGGCAGCCATCTGCTCCATCCAGCACGCCATGGAGAAGCACCTGCATGGAGAGCTCGTTGCCCCATCCGTGGGCTGGCACCAGCCCCCGGAGCCCCGAGGAGAGGCTRGGGGATGCCAAGGCTGTGATCGAACCGCAGAAGAAAGCTGGTTTGTCATTGCAGGGACAAAGGCTTGGTGGGACACAGACGCTTTGGTTGCTCCAAAGGTTGCTGCAGGGTGCACAAAAATCTCCCAGAGGACCCATGAAGTGACTTCTTCCAGGGTGAAATCACAGCGTGATCGCAGGTCTCCAGCCAAAAATGCTTCCAAACTGGAGCGATTTTTGCCTGTGGATCCTTTTTGAGCTTTTGGGTTTTATTGCTTCAAATTCTCTCTGTCCCATTGCCTTTCTCTTGTGGCTGGACGGGCAACAGATGTCAGAGACATGGGTGCCTCCAGGACGAAGGCTTCCTCCACCACCAGTGCTGGTCAGAAGGGGCACAGTCCCCTGACATGCCCAGTAAACCCCACCTTGACTGCAAATATTCAGGAGAAAAGGTTGATAAACATCCTGGAGGCATCACACCGTACCTGCAGCACGTATTATGGCTGTGCATCCTTCTGCTCCTACCTTCTTCCATCCCGCCTCCCTGGTCAAACCTGGGTCCTTTCTTGCTGTGTTTTAGGACTAATACATGATAGGGAGAGGTGACTCCTAGCCCTGGGCCATCCTGCCACCAGCTGAGGTTGCAAAACTGGGTCATGAAGACCTTTCCTCCTCATTTTCTCTGCATCCGAGCCAGTGCATGGCTTGAGGAGGATGAGCCTGGAGATGAAGCAAGTCTGAATCCTTCGGTGGCTGGGAAGCAGACCCCAGGCAGAGTTTAGAGAGCTGAGATAGGGGGAATTGGCCATGTACAGTCTAAAGAAAAGGAAGCAAGAGAGCTGGGAGCAGAGACAAAACCACTGGTTCACCCACTGGGGAAACTTGTTTCCAGACATGGTCCAGTGCCAGTGACTGCAGAGGAATTTGTCTTCAGGGCAGGGAATACCCACGTTTCTCTGAGGACAAGGAAGCCATGGGGAAGGCAATAGCTGGGGGATGTGTTTGTTGTATTAACTGCAAACTGTAAGCTCCCAACGGAGCCCAGGGCCATTAGTTGGTTATGGATTTAAATGGCATTTCAGCCCACACCCACCTTCAATCAGCCAAATCCCTCCCTGTGGTCTGTGGACGGTATCAGCTGGATGCCTTTGGACTGGAAAGGGAGTGTAGACCTTGGGTCCTATACAGAGGCGCTTGATAGACACCACAGAGGTGCTCCAAGCTTCCTGCTTGGTCCTCAACTGCCCCTCCAGAAGCTCCTTCTTCCCAGGGCCAGAGGACCCTCTTGCTTCTGCTTTTGCCGAAGCCTTTCAGCCACCTCGTCTTGCCCAGAGAGGACGGCCAGGATGGAGATGGAGCGGGTGGACAGGGACAGAGCGGGTGGACTGGGCATCATGCACACACACAACTGAGGATCTAGCCCCAACGTTCCTCCCTTGTAATGCTGAAAAAACCTTCCACACCGAGCCAAGGGGGCTGTGCCATATCCCTGAATCCCAATGTGGACAGAAATGGTGCTTTCAAACAGGATATGAGCTGACCTGGTGATTTCAGTGGAAATTTACCCTGCCTGGCAGCAATTTTATGCTCCAATTTATTTCTACCAGACCTGGCCTGCTGCTTTGAGACTGTGAATGGGGCGTTTGCTTTCTTCATTCTGGGTAACCACCCAAGGATGTTTAAGCAATCTTCTCCAGTCTAGAAATTAGTTGTGGATCCTGGTAACGCCTGGCTTTCTCAAGGAGTATTGGCCTCTGCCTGTTGGAGACCTCGTCAGCATTGCCACCATCGCTGCCTCTCCTGGGGTTGTTCAGCCAAGGCGTGAAGGAAGAGCAGGGAAAAAGGACAACGTTGCTCACTCACATACATACTTTTTTTTTCAGCTCATAAGTTTTAGATGAAGGTCTTGGCCAGCATTAATGCATTTCAAGCTCCTGTGAGAGAAACAGGCTCCCTCCTCCCCCGCGGAGGCTGTGCGGTTTGAAGGATTGGTGAACAAAACCCCGCTCYACTCATTCCTCTCAGCTGCAGGAAGGAAGGTGGTCATTTAATGTGCATTTCTTCAGTTAACGATGAGCAGGCACAGGACAGGAGTGCCATACGGTTAGGACTAGCTTTTACGGAGCATCACRTGTTCCCCCCATGCAGCTCAGACCTGACCTACATAGCATGGCCAAGCCACCACGCCGGAGCATCCCAGCACACACGCCGGGCTTTCAGCACCCGCAGCTGGAGATGCAGGAGCCTCCCCTGATTTATGGGAAGACCTGGGCGATGCACCAGGTTGGGGCTTGCCAGCGCTGCAGACGCTTTGTCTGCCCTGTGTCGATACAGGAGGAGACAGCTTATACCAGCAGGGATGTTTTTGCCAGAATAGGAAACCATCTCTCTGGATGACATAAACCAGAGTCTTTTGGCTTGTTCGTGTTGCCTCAAGCTGGGCAGGCAGATGTTGTCGTGGATTGGAGATAGAAAGTGTCCCTCATCATAGCGGATGGCATCAACCCAGCTTTGCAGTGCCAGCCCAGCCTCGGGAACCCCCGCCAGTCCCCTGCAGCAGCTTGGAGAAGGTTCTCTCCCATCCATACCTCTGTGTGGGTATGAAGGGGCCTCACACGGGCTCAAATTATTCCACTTAATGAACAGGAACAACCTCTTTCTGCATTTTAACTTCCAGACCAGTGCAATGGTGGGATCCCATTGTGCGGGTACTGGTGCAGGTGAACCTCTAGGTACAGAGAAGACCTTTACATTATGTAAGCAGTCAACAGTTTCTTCTAGTGTAGATAAATACTGGGTGTCCACATGATGTTTTTTTCCTAGGAGCTGAACCACAGAGCTTGCTCAGGTTGGGCAGACTGGTGGTGATTTTATCAGCTTTCCTACTAGTAAGGCTGAATTTTCTGGCGTGGCATAGCCATACCACCCTACCAGGAGCACACTGCCCATTTRGCTATGGTCCCTATGATCCCTGCAAGACACCCACAACCACCAGATGAAGCAGCATCTCTCCAGAAACATAGGAAGCCCTTGGATGTTCAACACCCATTGACTGTCACAGAAAGCAGCCTGAGGTCCTTCCTCCAAAGACCGGGCTGGAAATCCCTGCTCTAATAACAGATACTGGGGAAGAGCTTCAAACAAAGGTTGATTTGGAGATACCACACAAGATCTGCTTTCAGCATGCTGGATGTCAAGCACTTATTACAAGTGCAATCAGTTCACAGCTGAGGTCTGAAGTTGTTGTGATGCTCGTTGGAAAGCTCTGGAAGTCTCCAGCCCAACTCCACAGTCCGTGTGAGACTATCATCATCACTAGACCAGGTTGGCCTTGGCATTGCCCAGCCAAGGCATGAAGACATCCCAGGATGGAGATGCCTCCACCTCACTCATGACCTGAAAGTATGTGCAATAGCCAGGGGACCCTCATGTAGGAGTTTTTTCTGCTCCTCAAGGCTTTGAAAATGATCTTCCCTGTAAATAAAGGAGTCTAGGTGGAGAGAGGAGGAAGGCTCCGATGTTTTCTCCCTGCCATTCCCCAGGGAAAGTCCCAGGCCAGTGATGCTCCTTCAGACCTCACTGCAGCTGACATTTTGCTCCTTCTCTGATTAGTGCAGAAAACAACCACTTCTGCAGCTGCGGTCCAGGGACCTCAAAGAACTTTGGGGTCTTGAAATGAAACGGCTCCAAGAGGAGTGAAATCACCCTGATGGGGGAGATGCTCAGAGCATGCCAATTCTGCAAGAAAAAGGAAAGAGAAAAAAAAGGATCTGGGGAACAAAGAGTTTGTTTTTAGGTAGGGTTAATTTTTCCCTTCCTCAAGAGGAAGAAGGCTTTGGGGAAAAAACAGAAAAAAACCCAGTATTTTTATTTCTGAAAACTGAATTTTATTTTATTCAAGGGAAGGAGAGGGTATTGAAAAAAAAAAATTTCACTGAAAAAAAAAMCCCACCTCCAAAAAAATCCCCAAAACCCCAGAACATTTCCACAGAAATAATTCTCAAACAGAATAATTTTCCTGCAGAAGAGAAAAACTCAACAGGAGTCCCCAGGGTCCCATTTGACAGCAGCCAGCCCAAGGGATCCATTGAGTAGAGAAAGAGGTTCTGCTTCTTTCCTTTTTTCTTTTTTTTTTTTTTTTTTTGGAAGCCACAGGTGCTTATTTTGTTGTGGCTCCGCCCGAAGCTGCAAACCCCCATCGCTTTAACCTGCTCCACGCTGCTGAACACTTTGCAGCCTCAGGACCCATGCTGGAGATCCATCACCTTCTCGGCACAGGCATCACAGTGTTATGAACAGCTTCGGCCTGGTGGGGAAAGGGAGGTTTGGAGAGGGGCTGCTGCCCCGGCGTGAGCTGCTGGAGCTGGGAAAGTCAGGGCAGACCTTCCTCCCACCGAGGGAAGGGATGCGCATGAAATGGGGGAGCCGGTGGTGCCCTCCCCCAGATGGGGGGGGCCTCCRATGTCTGGGGGTGCTGTCTGTGTTTCTCTTGGCTGTTTGCGGACGAAGACTGGCAYTGATGCTGTGGGCCCATGGATGAAACCAGGATGGGACTTGCTGCACGGATAAAGGCTGATCCCGGGCCATCTACCACGGCTCAACAGGGAAAACCACGGCCATAATTTCTCACCCAAAGGGATTAAACYGGGAGCTGGGAGCGATGGATGCTGTGCATGCCCTCAACATGAGCCATGTGCAACAACAGCCTTCTCCGCTGTTGAACTGAGGGAGAAAGGGGCAAGGGCGTACCCGGCTTCAAGAAGCCTTTGAGGGATGTAGTTTTGGGTCCRGGTGGATGTTCAAAGCCTCTTGCCCCAGGCAGAAGGAGGCCAGTCCATTGTGGCTGGGTAGGGAAGGCTTTTTAGGTGGGTAACCCCYAACCCTGTAATACCAGGCTGGAGGTCACCTTATTTGATGGGCTCTGTAGAGCACTTGCTGTATTTGAGTCTGAGTTCAGCCTCCAGCTCCCAGCTGGTTTCTGCTTCCCACCTGTGGCTCCACAYAGCAAAAGGCTCCAGACTTCCCCCAAAAGGGCGAGCTGGACCTCATGCTCTCAGCCAAACTTTCCAGGTCTCCTTCGCCCAGACAGCCCTTTCATGAGGCTCCTGTTGATTCTGGCTGGCTGATGAGGGAGGAGAAAATATCTCCTGGAGTTGCRTCACCTCTGCTCCTGGCTGGTCCCAGTGCATGAGCAGCTTAACAGCGACTGAGCTGAGAATTACGGCAACTTTTGACCCATCTCAGGGGGCTATGTGGGGGAAAACAGTCCGGGCAGGGGTTGGGACAGGAGCTGCCTGTCCCACCAAAAGAGCATCAAAGACTTGCTGTCAGAGATGCTCTGATGGATACCCCGCTCCCCATTAGATACCCAGAGTCCCCGCGAGACGAGCCATGCAGCCAAAAGTGTCTTGGAAAGAAAATCTCTTGCAAGTTGTGTTGATAATGATGATGTCTAATTTAAATGGCAATTAAGAATCCATCATTAGAYCCATGGTTCTCCAGCCAGAGTCTGCCATGGTGGGGACAGGGACCACCACCTGGAGGGACCACAGATGATTAGGTCTGGGTGCGCAGTCGAACCACGGCTGCCCAAAAAGGGCAGCGTAGAGATGGATGAAATCCCCCAAAGAGATGAGACCAAGTCTTGGTTGTTCTGTCCCTTGGGGACAGGGAACAC
This sequence comes from Oceanodroma leucorhoa, assembly GCA_030449065.1. Lineage (NCBI taxonomy): Eukaryota > Metazoa > Chordata > Aves > Procellariiformes > Oceanodroma > Oceanodroma leucorhoa. The sequence continues at coordinate 2,582,808 of JASVER010000015.1, forward strand.
GATGGTCTGGATGCAGCTGGCTGTGCAGGAGCCCCTGCATAATGGGGTGCTGGCTGCGAACTGGGGTCTCTCTGTTGGCTTTCAGAGGTGGTGGAGGGGCTTTGGTGGAGGTGAGCTTGGTGGGTAGAGAGGTTTATGTCTGAGCAACCAGAGACCCGGGCTAGAAATGGGAGTTCAGGGTTCAAAAGTTTATGACTTGCCTGAGAGCGCCAGGAGCACGGGTTATCCTGGAGTTTCCAGCATTCTCCAAAGCCTCTTCCATCATRATTTATTCATCTGTGGGAAGCGCTAAGACATAACACAACTCCCAAAGAGACAACGAGCACAGCCTTAACCAGCTGTAATGTCAGGAAACTGCCTGTCTCCTGCAAGATCTGCTGAGCCTGGGCATGCTGCAGCTCCACGCCGTGCAGCCAAGGGCTCCTTTGCTTCGGCAGCTTCACCCCCGTGGGAAGGGTCTGTGTCCTGATGAAGCTCCTGGGTCTGCTCTGATTATTGCAAGAGCAGTCCCCGGGATGGAAAGGGCTTGCTATATGTGTGGCTATTTCCAAGGTGCATGTCATGCATCCTGCTGCTAGGAATTTCTTCTAGCAATGTATAAACCAGCCTGTTTCTTGGAAGTCTTTGCTTCTGAAGTCATAGGGCAAAATTAAAAGCTTGAGTCTCTGCAGGAATCCATTTTGGTATAATTTACACTTTCCCCATGCACCCCAGCAGTGCATTTTGCCGTGATTTAAATGCATGTGTAACCCACATTTGATTATTGTTCACATTATTGCTATTTTACTGTTCTTCCTGCTATTAGCCCACCGTTGACGATGCTATGTTCGCGAGGCTGCGACCRGTGACTCCTTTGATATGCAGACATCCTGCCAACAGAAAATTCACTTGAGCAAATAAGTCTAAATTAGCGGCAGCTTTGAGTAGCTTTATTTCCCTCATTGCACTCCCTTCACAACTGCAAATAATCCAATATAAGTGCTGAGGCTGGCTGGCCCCCGATGGGAAGCGTGATTGCTCTCCCACCACAGCGCTGGCAGCCAGGTATGGAGAAGGAGCTCTGGACCATCCTGTATCACCAGGGCTCTGCTCTGAAAGATGGGGGGGTTCGGATGGCAAATAATGATGGCAAAGGAGGGAGGGCAGGATCCCCCGTCCAGCTTCTGGGGTGATGCGCATCATCCCGTTTGTCCAAAYGGGCTGAAACCAGCCAGAAAATGCCAAAGTTAGGGGAGGACAGACGGGCAGATGGACCGTTTAACACTCACTTCCTCGTCTGCAATAACCAGGGGAGAAAATGACTGCCCCTTTCCATTTTGTCTGTGTGGAAACATGCTGATGGGCTACAGCAGGATCAAATCTCTCTGTAACTTTTTTTTGTTGTTGTTGTTTCATATGTGCATGGCTTTATCAGGGAGTTTGGGGTTGAGATGGGTCAGTGTTGGCACATAAAGAAAACATGGCTTTCCAGGTGTCAGACTGCCTCTCTTGTGTGCTTCGGTGAGATTTAGGATATCAATTAACCCAAACCACCTCGAAAAGAAAAGCTGAGGCTGTTTCAAAGTTACTGGGCTGGACTTGTGCTCTCTGCCCCTCTCTCCATGGTGAATGGGCTCTCGGTTCWGCCACGCAGCTGGGAAGCATCCTCATCGGGATGGGAAAGTTGAGAAGAGGGGTCCCATGCTGGAAAGACCCCAAAATAACTATTTATTTGAGTAAAAACAAGCCGTCGGATCCCAAAATCCCCATCTGAAAAAAGCCAAGCTGCCAAACCCCAAACTCCCTATTTGAGCAAAAACAAGCCATCAGACCCCAAAATTCCCATTTGAAAAAGCCCCAGCTGTCGGACCCCCAAATCCCCATTTGAGCAAAACCAATTGATCAGACCCCCAAATCCCTGTTTGAGCAAAACCAAGCCACTGAACCCCCAAATCTCTATTTGAGCAAAACCAAATCATTGGACCCCAAATTCCTCATTTGAGCAAAACCAAGCTTTCAGACCCCAAAATCCCCATTTGAGCAAAAACAAGCCATCAGACCCCAAAATTCTCTATTTTAAAAAAACCCAGCTGTCAGACTCCAAAAACCCCGTTTAAGCAAAAACAAGCTGCTGGACCCCCAAATCCCTATTTGTGCAAAACCAAGCCATCAGACCCCAAAATCCCCGTTTGAAAAAAAAAAAACAGGCAGTCAGACCCCAAATCCCTATTTGAGCAAAACCCAGCTGTCGGACCCCAAAATCCCCATTTGAGCAAAAACAAGTCATCAGACCCCAAAATCCCAATTTGAGCAAAAACAAGCCGCCAGACCACAAAATCCCTATTTTTGCAAAAACAAGNTGAGCAAAAACAAGTCATCAGACCCCAAAATCCCAATTTGAGCAAAAACAAGCCGCCAGACCACAAAATCCCTATTTTTGCAAAAACAAGCTGTCAGACCCCAAAATCCCCATTTGAGCAAAACCGAGCCGTCGGACCCCGAAGTCCCCATGTGAGGACACGGGTCTCATCTCCGTCCCGATGGGAAGAAAGAGTTAAGATCCCGCGGGCCGGCGGTGGCCAATCAGACCGAGCACAGCGCGGCCCTTGGCCCCAGCCCAGCAGCAGGTTGCTCTCCGCAGGTATTATTTTAGGGTTTTTCCCGGGGTACCAAGCAGGGAAACGATGACCGTCGAGACCCCCCGAGGACGGGGAGCTGGAGGATGCACCCCTGGGCTGCCCAGGTAAATCCCAGTGGGTGCTGGCTTTTTGGGGGGGGTCTTTCCTTTCCTCTCCTTCCCCCCCCCCTCGCTAGGTGTCTTTGTTTGAGCCTAGAAAGGGGCCAGGCAGGTTTTCGGTGGATTAGCGCGGTGTTGAGCTGGTGGGACCCRCTGCAGGTACTTTTTCAGGGTGGGACGTACCCACTGGGTTGCGTTTGCACTGGGGGGTCGTAGCAGAGGTGGGGTGCACGGAGGTGGGTCGCTCAGGGTGAGGAGAGCTGCTATTTCCCCCCCCCCGCCGCTATAAACTCACCCTGGATCCAGCTGGCACCCACCAGCACCGGGACCTTGCACCCCCGTGGGTTTTGGGGCACCGCTCTGGTTAGCGGTGCTAACCCCGGCGGTGGGGACAAGCCACCGTGGGGACAAGCCACCATGGGGGCTTGCTCTGAGCGCGGTGTCCGGGGAGGAGCGAGCACGTCCCGGCTGGCTCCGCGCCCTTGAAATTCCTCAGGGCAAGTTAATGATAAATCGCGGCCCGGTCGGCGGCGTGGGCGGCGGGTGGGAGCCAGTGGCGGGTCCCCTCGTTGTCCCTTCTGCTGGGATGGAGGTTTGGGCAAGGTCTGGAGACGGCAGAGCCGGGCAGGGGCCGTGGGGACGGCTGCTTGGCACCTCTCCGGGGGTGATGGCTCACCCCAAAAGGCAGGATCAAGCCTCCCCCTGGCAACAYATAGGCTGGGGCAGGGGTCTAAATCATGCATGGGGGGGGGTGTCTGGTGACAAGGGGGGTCCTCCTGCTCCCACCATGAGGCATTCGGGGCAAAGGAGCGTGTCTACAGCAGGGGATTACACTGGGATGCCCYAAGATATGGGATATGGGGCCAGATGAGGATGCTCAGGCAGATGCTGGGGTGCCAGGAAAGGTAYGTAGCTCCTCACTGGGGGACTTCCAGGGGACAGGAGGCACCGTGCCAGCACTGCGATGGGCCAGGAGCTCTGCTGTACCCCCCCGCTGCAAGAATCCACATCAGGCAGCACCACAGGCTCAACCATCAGCAGCTCATCTCCAGCCACCTTGCCAAGGAGGTGGCCCCTTGATAAGGGGAAACTGAGGCACAGAGGGCTGGGATGACTTCAAGTGGTCCAGCCTGCGGCGTGGAGCATCCCAGAGCCCCGGCTCCGCAGCCAGCACTGAGGCTGCTCCATCAAACCGTCCYTTCCCCGTGCCGAGTGAATTCAGGRAGTTTTCCTTGTGCCACCAAAGCTGGAGTCTTCTGGGCACCAGTTGTCACTGGGGACGATGACCAGCCCACAGCTGGTGCTGAGCATCTTCTGGGGGCAGCCACAAGGGTAGGTGGGCACGGATGAGCAGTGTCCGAACCCTTCCTGACGGACACAYAGGATTTGGGTTGGCAGTTTGGGCTGAGCTTGAAACCATCCTGTCCCGCTGGCACTCTCCGCTCTTTGGGACGATGGGAACAGACATGCCATGTAATGGAAAAKCCCTCCTATCTGGTGCATCCTGGAGGATGCCAGCCTGGATCCGAAACCAGAGGTCTGACAGCAGCCCAGGAAAGGGGGAAAAATGCCCCTGAGGATGAGGACTGTGCCAGCAACGTGGCCCCATTGCCCCGGCCAGGTCAACGCCTGTGGACAGCCCCGGGGTGGCTTGCCAAAACCTCCACCCTCCATGGCAGGATAATTCATGGTGGAAGGGACCTCGGGGGTCTCCAGGCCACCTTGCCGCTCAAGGCAGGCCTAGCTACGAGGCCAGGCCCCACTTGGTCCATTCAGGGCTTGAAAACCTCCAAGGATAGAGACTGGAAAACCTCCCTGGGAGCCCGTACAAATCGCAGAGCATCACATTACATCTCCACATCACCCGCTGAGGTTTCTCTGGGGCTTTGCCAACCTTGCCGCAGCCTCCAGAGCAATTTTGATTTCTTTTCTTCTTGGAGTAGCTCAAGACCGGTGCAGCCTGCTGGGTGCTTGGCCTTTTATTCCACACCTTTGTCTGCTCTTTTGGATCCAGAAAATCCTGTGGATTAAAATTGGGAACACCCTGAGATGAGCTGTGGTGGGACTGGGCTTGGGACAGGCAGAGCAGCTCGTTCTGGATGAGCAATAGTAATGCCCAGATTGATTTATTGATTTTTTTTTGCTGTCAATAAGGCGTTTCCAGGTAGCTGCCGGGCTCTCCGAGCCTTGCGCTTGCAGAGGGATGCTCCGGGGCAGTAGCGTGGTCCACAAGCATGGACCCAGCACAAGCCTCTGGTGCTCTTCATCATCCTCATCATCATCACTCCTGGGGAGGAGCGTGGCTGCTGCAGCAAAGCGCAGTGAATACAGACGGGGACTCTTGTGTCACTGCGTGTGATAGAGAAACAGCCCAGGTGTAGCACGTACACGGGGGGGTGCCCATTCCAGGAGCACCCCCGGGGAGCGGAGAGGGAAGGAGGACAGGCAGGGGGGCACAGAGCCACGGCCATGTGCTCCCCGACGGAGGTTTCGTCCATGCTTTGCCGTGATTCCCCCTCCTCCCATTTCCTGGGGGATGGGGACAGGGTGGCGGTGAAGCATGTCCCTTAAACACAGCGACCAACCGAGGAGGAAAACTGATAGCAAACCGGGAGGATTAGCTGGGGGAAGGTGGAGCAGGCTGCACTATTCGGGCTTTGTTGGGGGAGAACAATGGGACCTTTATTGAGGAAGGGAGGTGGCGGGTTGGCAGGCTGGAGGGGACAATTTGGTACACAGAGTGTCCCTTGGCCAGCTGGAAGACAGGGCAGTGGGATGTGGGATGGGACAGTTTGGTACCCTGTGTCCCCTAGCCAGCTCTGGGGACAGGGAACTGGGATGTGGGATGGGACAGGTTGGTACCCAATGTGTCCCTTGGCCAGCTGGGGGGACAGGGAAATGGGACATGGGATGTGGGATGGGACAGTCTGGTACCCAGTATGTTCCTTGGCCAGCTGGGGGAAAAGGGAACTGGGATGTGGGCCATGGGATGGGACAGGTTGGTACCCAGCATGTCCCTTGGCCAGCTGGGGGAAAAGGGAACTGGGATGTGGGCCATGGGATGGGACAGGTTGGTACCCAGCATGTCCCTTGGCCAGCTGGGGGAAAAGGGAACTGGGATGTGGGCCATGGGATGGGACAGGTTGGTACCCAGCAYGTCCCTTGGCCAGCTGGTGGGATGGGGAAACTGGGACATGGGAGATGGGACAAGGGATGGCCCAGTTTGGTACCCAACATATCCTCAGGTGGTGGGGCTCATCCCAAGGTGTCACTGCGAGCCCCACATACGCTGACCACATCAGGGCAGAGCTGACATGGCTCTCCCCGCCGCCCGCATATGGGGTCCCGATCCACTGCCACCCCTCCCAAATCCTTCGGCAATGGGAATCACGGTTGATGGTTTATGAGAGCGCGTTGAGATGGTTCTGGGGACCCCGGGGACCCTCGCAGCTGAGAGCSAGGAGCATCCCATGCTGAGGACATCCCGGACCAAGTGCTGCCACCCACTCCAGACCTCAGCAGAGGGACGTAGGGGATGGAGAAAGCCATCATGCCACRGGCTCTCCCTCGGCAGCGCAGCGCAGGCTCTCCCGAAGAGCCGCCTGGGTCTCTTCATCTCGTCTCTTTTGTTTCAGGCTTATTATGTAAATAGCTGATGCGGCCCCCGTAATGAGAAAGTAGTTTCCCAGAATACAAAAGACTATAATTATCTCATTAGCAGGCGGAAAGGAAAAGGAAATGTTTCTAAGCCGCTTGCTTTTATTTCCCACAGCAGCCCAAGAAAGCGCAGCCCCTGAAACGGGGACCTCCCTGCCCCGAATYCTGCCACCCCCACCCGATGCTGCCACATTTGCAGGAGAGTAAAGCCAAGCATGGTCCTCACGTCTCAAAAATAGCCACGTACTGGGGGGGGGCTGATGGCTTTTAACTGGGCCCAGTTATCCAGAGGATGCTGCGGGTCCTTGTGCGGACTCCTCGGTGCTCTCAGATGCTGGGACAGGAGGTGTCGTTGGAAAGTGGGGGGTCATAGAGGGACAGGATGGTCCCCATCTTCCTGAATTGGATGTTCCTTGGCAGGACTCCCAAGCCGGGATCGTAGCACAGAGCTTCAGGACGGATTTCCGCGGTTGCATGCCTGCAACAGAATGTGATAGGAAATAGCCTTAGGACACATGGAGGTTGCTCCCAGGAGAAGGCATCTAGGATGGCTTTGGTGTTGCTTTGCTTTCTGAATTCATGCCTTCCTTGCTTCTAGCTAAACACCCAATCCTCGGGGKGCAGAGCTACAAAGGTCTCTGCAGAGCACCTCAGGCTGCAGTCAGGAGGTCTCCAAAACCCCTTTCTGGTGGGGTTTGCTCCTGCCCTTTGGTCCTGGCTGAGTCCTCAGTGAACTGGCTGGAAGCTGCCRACACAGCAGCAAACTGCTTGCCGGTTTGGGTTGACTTTCGGCCAGATTTGTGAGCTGGATCAGGCCATGGAGAGAGCCGACGACCAGCATATCCGGATGGGCTCTCTCCTTCAGCAGGGACTCGATGCAAAGCTGGTTACGGGCCATGATTCCTGCAGTTGCCCAGGGCATTTGTCTGGCTCCGAGGGAAAAACTGCAGGGGTCTCTCAGACCACAGGGTCYTGGGGAGAGGAAACAACTTTCCACTCGTTTTTTGTGTGCAAAGCCAGCCCCAGAGCTTAAGTATCATGTAGCTCATCATCATCTCCCTGCAAGCCCTGGGCAGAGACACAGGACAGCTGGGCGGCACCGATGTACCCCGCTGGAGAACAGCTCAAAGTCAGCCCTTCTTAACATTAACATTAGCATTAACAAAAGCAAATATCTAATGCCCTGAACAGGGCTGGCGCATTCATTACACGCCATCGCCCTGCTCRTCGCAGCCAGGAGCCTCCTTCAAAACCTCCTTAAAACGTAATGATGGGATTTCTCCAGCCTGGATGTGTCTTACAGCAATGATTTGCAGCCACTCGGTCTCAGTCCAACAGCCCTACAGCCCTCATGCTGCAAAAGGGGCCAAGGCTCAAAGAGTAGCTCAGCTGAACCCTAGGAGATGCTGGGCAATGTCCTGCTGGAGTTTGGAGTCTGCCCTTGCACCAAGGGCTCAGGTGCTGCTGGAGAGCTTGTCCATCTCTTTTTAGCCCAGCAGCAATCGTAAAGCCTTTGCACAGAGGGATGCAAGATGTGCAGACACGCAGCAACTCCATGGCCAAAGAGGTATCTGAAGGTGGCTACGAGAACTTGGCACTCCTTGACCCTCTAACCTGCCTTCCCCAGTTTGCTTTTTGGCCCTGAATGGGGGAAGAAGTTCCCCATYGCAAAGCTCCCATTTTCTTCGGCAGGGATAAACGGGAAAAGAGAGGTCTGTGTCCTAGGGAAGCAGCAGGAGTTGTTCATCTGACATTGCCTGGCTTTTGGTTGTGGAAAAAGCTTGTGGTTGAAAAGCCCGAGATTTGCATGTTTTCGCAGACAGGTTCAAGTGCTTTCGTGCCATATTTCAGTGGCGGAGGAAAACCTGGCAGCCACCAAACCAGGACGTCGGAGTGGGGGAAGGGGAGTTGGAGGAGGTGCAGAAAAGAGCCACAAGAATTACTTGAGGGCTGGAAAAAATGCCTGTGAGAGATGGGAAAAGCTCATTCTTTTCCCCTCTTTAAACAGAGGCAACTTGAGAAGGTTGTAGAAGAAAAGGAGGTGCCGACGTACTGGAGCCAGGTGGGAGGGGAGAGGTGGTGTCCCTGCCTCTTTAATCGACCCTTGTGTAGGTACTCTCAGCCAGGTTTGGGTCCAGCATGGCCGTAAGGAGGTGACACGTGATGGCCCGTGACACACAGGAGGCAGAACAGTAGCTGAATAGTCTTTTTGGAGGACGTGATGTGTAAGRAGAAGCTGAAGGCTGTTTGCTCAGCCTGGAGAAGAGGGATGKGACTGCAAGTTGCATCTGAAACTAACTGGTGGGAAGACAAAAACCTTCTCAGAGGTGCACGGTGGTACAACTAAGGCAAGCAGYGCATTTTGCAAGGCAAGATGGGACTGTTAAGAAGTGAGGCAGGTCTGTCCGACCCTCTCCAGCGCTGCAGCGGTCCTCCCCTGTGCCCATGCTTGCCATCCCCAGCCCAGGCAGGGACCAGGAGGTGGGTTCCCATCTCACCATCGCTGCTGGAGCTGTCTCATGGGAACACAGGGTGTCCACACCAACCCAAGCAACAACCTTTGAGGTGCTGGTAGCGTTGCTGAGACCCAGATTCAAACACCTCCAAGGACATATTGGTTCARCCTGATTGCAGGTCTTGGGTTTCAGTGGTGGCTTTTCTCCAGGGCTTGTTAATGCTTCTCCAGACACAGGTGGTTTTGCTCCCTGTAGGGTCTGCTGTCTCCTCGCTGCTAACCCACTACTGTCCTTCYCTTCCCTCTCCATATATCTTTCTGGAAGAAGCTGAAAGGACCACAGTAAATTTGTTTTCATCCCTTTTACACCATTTCTAACCTGCTCCACCACCCCAGGACGTGATGACTCTTTTCCTCCAGCCATACCAGCTCTCTGGCACAGCTGCCAACAAACTGGAGAGCCACCAGAGCCCTAAACACAGCGCAGGTGTAGGTCCTACCCCCCCTCTCCAGCCCCCCCGAAAAGAATGCATGTTTTCATTGTGTCGGTAATTGCATGCTCATTAAAACAGACGCAAACAAACCCGACTATTGAAGGTCACGGGCACACCTGTTACCGCAATTGGCAAGGCGGGGGAGGGGGAATTTTTGACCTTCAGATGCCTTTGCTGCCCGTCCTGCCAGGACCACATACCTGGGAGGGTGCGTGTGCCAAGGCGCTGCCTTGCTTTCGGGCTGTTTGCTGGAGCTCGCTCTGCCCGAGAGCAGTGATTGATTTCCTTCTCGCATGGCACGGTGCCTAGGTATGTCTCCCAAAGGCCTTTGTTACTAGAGTGTTAACAATTAACCTACTCAGGCAGAAACGGAGCCAGGCCTTCATAATCTAGGCTTAGTTAACCATTCAGCTGCTTATCGGAAAGCAATTTTTCTTCCGTCTAACTGGAAGGCATTCGCTAACTCATTTGGGTAAATGTGTAAAGCAAGTGTGAAGACGTACTTGGGTAAAGCAAGTGTGAAGACGCAGGTGCTATTTTACAGATTATTATATTTACAGTAACATCTAGGGATCTCCTGGAGCTGCAGGCATGGTAGAAAACCATGGTAAGAGGTGGCCGTGAAGACCTTACCCACCACAGCTGGGGAAAAGGAAATTTCACCCCAGATTTTCTGCATCAGGCATAAAAATATTGCTGTCTCCAAGGCAGGACTGCTGGGGGAAAGGCCAAGGGGCCACCGCAGTTGGATGGGGCAGGAATTTGTGCAACACAGAGATGGGGGGGAGCTGCACCATTGCATGAAGTCCCGGTGTCCCCGGCCAGAGAGGAGGCTGGCTGTACCGATGAGACACGACACCCTTCCTAGGCAAGATGCTGGAGTGGAGACACCTACCAGGAAGGGTGCTTTGAATTGGTCCAGGCAGACAAAGAAACCCTTTACARCTTTTATTAATACAGTAAGGCTGGGAAATGGGAAATTAGCTCAGCGTTTGTTCTGGAAGGGTTCCCTTCTCCTCCTTTGTGTCTGCAGAAAGTCTCTTCACTCGGGTTCCTGCTGTAAGCACGGGGCTCTGGGGAACTGGGGCGAGGGCACAGCTTGGCAAGGGCTGAGTGTCAGCTCTCAGAGGTGGTGGCTGCTGTCATGGATGGACGGACGGACGTCACTCGGGAGCCATTTGGGTAGAACTGGTCTTCCTCGGGAGGTGGGATGGACCCGGTGTCGTCTTGAGAGCCTGGTGAGGATGAAGAGCGAGGTGGTCCTGGTGCCTCCTCACCACTGCAGGTGGGATGTAACATGCGGAAAGATAAAACATCTGGAAAGGGCAGTGACTGGCAGGTTGCTTAGAACTCCTGCTTTGGTCTTCTGCCTGTCTGGAGCCTCTCCACACCACCACGGGGCAGGGGAAGCTGCTTTCACCCCTCTGCTGTGGCTCGGGGGTCTCTTCCAAGCTCAGCCATGTTCAGAGGTGACTTCTCCTTCCTTCTAAAGGATGGACTTGGGAGTGAAACGCTGGCAAAGACAAGCCAGTTTGGCTTCCCTCAGCTTCCCTGTGTTCATGGACTGCCAGGCTCAGTATCCTTGTTTCTCTCATTGGGAATCACCTGTAAACCCAATTTTAGTTCTTGTTCCTGTGGGAGGGAGGCAGTTATGAGATTTAAGGAGGAGAAATGTCCTGGGGAAGTTTTTAATCATGCATTCCTCCAAACTTGGAAGGAAAAAAAACCAATCCTCCAGCTCTGTGCTGGAGCCTGACAGCATTATTCCTTGCCTCGCTGTGCTCAAAACTTGATTTCACAGATCACCTAAGGAACGACCCAGCTAAAACCTGACTGGGAACTACAGCTGGCCAGAAGATACAAAAGCGAGAGCTGTTGTTCTCAAAAAAATGGCCCTTTTGGGCAAATAAAGCTGTACCRTCAGGGATCTGTTGGCACTTCTGGAATCTCCTTAAAAACATAACTCTAATGCTTGTCCGTATGCTCTGTTTGTCAGAAGCCGCATTTACAGTAAACATAAGCTAATAACCATTTTTGTAAAGAAGATTTTCTTGGATGATTCCCAGTTAAAAGAAAAAAAATATGGAAAAAGATCCATTTTCAGAGTCTGGCCCTGTGATGCAGCCTTGATCCCACATCTCAACAGGGCAGCTGGAGACTGCCCGTCTGAAGCCACACTCAACCCACGGTGCCTTTGGATTTTATTAGTCAAGGGAAGACTTTTTGTTCTGCTAATTTAGGAATAACCTGCCTTTCAGTGACTTTGGGATCTTTATAGGCTGTGTCTTTTTTTGTGGGACCAGCCGCCAAAGGAGGGATGTGCTGGAAGGCCCCCTGCTTTTGGGTTGCTGGCACTGAATGGGAATGCCCACTCAACAGCCCAGTGGGCTTGGGTCCCCAAGGGCAGAGAAAGGCTGTGATACTCTGCCAGTGAAGACCACCGATGGAGATGCCACGGGGCTGAGCAGACACCTTCTTCTGATGTGTCCTGGAGSGCATTGCCATGACTCTGCCCAGGCTGTGGCTTTCAACGGGCTAAGGACATTTGTCTTCCTTGCTTGTTTTGGGTTTTTTTCTTTGGAAGGATCAAACTTTCCAGTGACCTCATCCTGTCCTCAGAAAGCCAATGTAAATGTGCAAATGTCACTGTGGAATTTACCCAACGAGGAAAAGGTAACCTGGATTTCTCCTCCACTGGCTGAACGGGGCCAGGGAGGACTGCGTGGAGGCGATGCAGCCACTGCCTTTCCCTTGTCTGGAGCTGAGACCTTCCAGCACATCCCTCCTGTGGCTGCTGGTGTCCCACAAAAAAAGACACAGCCTATAAAGATCCCAAAGTCACTGAAAGGCAGGTTATTCCTAAATYAGCAGAACAAAAAGTCTTCCYTTGACTAATAAAATCCAAAGGCACCGTGGGTTGAGTGTGGCTTCAGACGGGCAGTCTCCATCCCTCCTCATCGCTCCATAGCTCAACCAAGTCTCCAGGTGCCCAGCAGGCACCTAGATTAATCCCTGGGCATCGTGCACTCATGAACTGTCTATGGTGTTGTTCTTTGGGAARTGCCTTTAGGGTGCAATGGGGTCGTGACCCTTTGAGTCCTGCTCAGTGCATTGGAGAGAGACATGTCCAAATGTCACACGCTGGATGTGTGACCAGACCTGGACACTTCTCTCTGCTGGTGGAGGTTTTGTTACTTACGACTGATAAACATTTACATATTTTGATTGTAGCGGGTCCCCACGCCGCACCGTGCAATGCTTGTCTGATATTCGTCCACTGCTCAGCCTTTAGACCTCAACCAGTGTATGACATGGAGACATCTSTGTTGGRGGACAAAAGTGCAAGCTGCAGGAAGGTCATTTASCAGTGGCTRCAAAATGTTCACCCAATGCTCATCGCTTCATATCRCTGGTGGTTCAGCAGGGCAAGTCCCCTGGGGACCCTCCTTGGGTGGRGTGATGTGCAAGGGGGTGGAGAAGGTTACACCACCAGGCACGTTCTCTTCTGCCTTGCAGCTGCCTTGTCCCCTGTCCATGATGGGGCACATCTGGCATKTYGCAGACCATGGAGGCTCCTTCACRCCTGAACAGGAGTTCAGCTGGGACGGTGGCTTTCACCAGAGCACCTCCTTAAATCGCTTTTTCCCTCTGTGACCACCTCCCTACCCTGCTCTGCCCCAGAGGAGCTCTCCCAGCTCACTGTAGGTATCAGCTCTGTGTCCTCTCCCTTCGGCGAGGGCGTCTGTCACGTCTCTCCGCCAGCCCCACAACACTCGGGCCACGTCTCGGACAGGGCAGCTTTCTATGAGAAGATCAGGACACTGGAAAAAGAGAGGAGGCTACAGGCAGCGCGCCTGGCAGAAGCCTCCAGAAACGCAATTTAATAAAAGCAAAGTCAAGCAGCACAGACCCTGCTTTAACCTTTTTAATTTTTCTTTTCCATTTCATTATTAGTGCAAATARCAAGACCCCATGAGACACCACATCGGAGCTGAGCTCCAGACCTTAAGCTAGCTCTCCAGCGAAATAAACCCARCTCTCCTGCTTTACTTGGGGAGGGCTGATTTAACATCCCTACCCCAAGAAGAGGGAAAACCCCTCTGAAACGGGGATTTTCTCCATCTCCCCTACCCGCTGGCCCTGCCTGAGCTCCCCCATCACTGAACCTCTCTCCAAAGGGCATCACTTTTGTTATCTCTCTTTTATCCAYGGGGAAACCTGCACTTCCCACTGCCCCTAAATCCTGCCTTAGTCCCCACGCTGCCAGGATGGTTTATCCTGGGAAACCTGGAACCGAGGGCTCCTGGGACAAAAAAAAAGCAGCCTTTCTGGCCCATGGGGACCAAGCCAGTGAACTCAGTAGGGTTGGGTGGACACTGGTCAGCTAAGTGTCTACAGCTGTCCACGTGCCACTGACCTTGCTCCTCCAGGCTTGGTTCAGCTGTGCCTARTCTGAAGGTATCAGAGACATCTGCACAGATATGAGGCAGGACTCCAAGACGACCTGAGCCTTTCTGGAGTGGCACTGGGAGGACATAAAGACCCCCCACAGAGGCCTGGACACTTGTGCACCAGTAACTGAATTGAGCTGTGAGAGTTTTTCCCCAAATACAGAGACCCCAGGATTCACTGCAATCACCCAAACTTTGCAATGCATCTCCTCCCTTCCCTCAGGTAATGAGATCCTTAGCTGGTACGGGTTCAAATTGTCCATTATTCAATGAGGCAACCAAAAAAAATTTGTTGTGGGTCTTTTTATTTCCTTAAATAAGATTTTACACCTTTATGGAGCTGATTGCATTACAGAGGATTGAGTTAACACTTCAGCGGAGGGAATGGGAATCATGGGGAATGCAGTCACTCTCTGCAAGATCTCCACCTTCTGCTCCAGCTCAGTTCAACACGGAGCAGCTTCCCCAACGTTCCTATTTTATGGGTACACCCATCAGGGAAAACCCAGGTGTTTCTGTAACTAAAGAAATTCTGCTGAGAGAAATAAATCCATGTTGGGTTTTTTTTCCCTAGTCCCAGTCCATGCTGGGGCATGACTGCAGAGGCTTTGTCACCCTCAGGGGGRTAGTGGGACAGTGCAGACCAGATCCATTACTGCTGGGTCCAAGAGTGCAGAAAAAGCTTGTTTTTCAGCTGGGACTTTCAGAAGGGACTTTCAAAAGGCCTTTTAGGAAGTTATAAATTGTCCCCACGTGAAACCTGTCTTAGTAACAGTAGCTCTGGACCTTGACTTCCTCAGCTGATAATAAATTTAGCACCAATGCAACAACCAGTATTTGGAGAATTTCCCCAAAACACAGATGTGAGTAAGCCTGGGTGCCTATGAAGCCAGCGCTGAAATCACAGGACTGGGGTTTGTGATGGTGATGGAGCTGAGGAAGAGCATCCAGACATGTAAGGACTGGTCCAAGTATCTTTGACCAGGTTAAAGACAACTTTTAAAACCGTTATCTACTTCCATTGGCCTAGTTTTGGCCAATCCAAGGCACAGCCTAGGTAAGAATAAAATGGAGTAGGGGAATAAAGGCTTAAAAGAAAATTTAGGATGACACCTGGACAAAAGTATCTTTTTAAAAGCTCACGTCCATGGGACAACACTCCAAAGAAGAGGTGGAAAGTGTGTTGCTTAAGCCCTGTTGAATCATCCCTAAGGGATGCGCTGGAGGAAGCAATAATGTATGAGCCTACAGATGGACCAGGGCTGGAAACCTTCCATCCCCATGGCCACACAAACTTGGTCAAACCTGGGAAAAATGACAGAAACAACTCAAGCTTGGGAACTGCAAATGGTCGTGTCCAACCGATGCTGTAGAGCTGTGCCCACTAAAACCCAYGCAACCCCCTCCCCTGGGAACACCCAACCCTTGGACTGAGAGGTTTAAGAGCAGCTCTTTTGCATAGCAGTGAGTGGGATTTGGGGGACCAGTGCAYGCTGCTCCTCCAAGGGGGGCTGGGGGTCACAGAGAGGAGGAGAACCCCATTGTCTGCTCCATACCATATTCCGAAACATGACAGCTTCAGTCTTYGCATCACCCAGCCCAGAGATTTGCTCATCTCTGCACAATGCCAATCTGCAAAGGGTATGGTTGATAAAAGGCATCTCTTTAACAGTCCTTTCTTTTTCCTCCTTCTTCCAGTGCCACTGACCTGTGCCTCCACCTCACCTCTGCGCTGCCATGGCAACGCTAGAGACACTGCCCATTTTTAGTGACCCAACCTACCCCAGCCCGGAGAATTTCCACRATTTTGCTCCCCGGCCACCCCAACCCACCTCCCAGAGCACCATGGGGAGCGTGGGCAGCGGAGTCGCCAATGACCAAGAGTTCGCCATGAAGAGCGTGGGGACCCGGACGCAGAGCAGCGGCCGGCAGACTGAGGGGTCTCGCAACGGGTACTCCACRCGGGAGATCTCCAACCGCTACTCTGGCGAGGAGAAGACATACAGGTCAGAGAAAGTCTCCAATTCCCTCTACATCAATGGCGACCTGCGCAAGAGCGAGAAGGTGAAGATGGACATCTGCGGGAACGTGACCACCAACAATGAGAAGAACATGCCGCCTCCTCCCCAATACCGAGAGCCCAGTAACCCACCAAAGATATTGCCAATCTCCGGCAAACTAGACCAGGTGAGAATCCCCACCTCCTGGAGCAGTGTGATGACCRTGCACATATCTAAAAACACAGGCCAGGAAGCCTTGGGCAACGGTGCAATCCTGACAGATAGCCTAATTSTTATTATGTAGATGGCATCATTTTTATGTACAGATAATATAATTCTTATGACTTTCAGAGGGTTGAGCAAAGGGGGATGTTAGCTCTTGAGAAACCCAAGAGCATGACCACAAGGCTTCCACAGCTAAGTCTCCAGCTCAGTTAAACCTGTATTTAAGTCACTGGATATTCCAACCTACCCGAAATGCTGTGCCTACCTCCCCAGTTGATGGGGGGGGAGCTGGAGTCAGCTCTCATTTCGGTAGGTCCAGCATCTGAGTCCCACTCTTATGTTTTGTGCCATTTATAGGCAATCTCCTCACTGCCACCAAAAGGTGTTGCTTGAAAGCAGTTACGAGCATCTGTTCAAAATCCCAGTGCCCCTCATGACAGACAAATTAACAAGGCTTGAAAACTACCCCTGTACGTGTAATCACCCATCCAAGCTCATTCTGTTTCTCCTGGAAGGCATTTTCAAAACATCTTTGCTAATACACAGCGGCTTCCTCTGGGTTAATATTCACCTGAAACCCAACCTGCAGTAGGGGAGAGTCAATCCCATTTTGAGGAAAATTTTGTTTCTGTAGGTGCATTCATGGGGCAAGGAATGTGCAAGGTTTTAAAATCCTTTCCAAATCCTTTACAGCTGCAGTCCATTCTCCCCCCAGCATTGCTTATGGCCGCAGGAAACACAAACATTCAAATGAAGAGCAGTTTCAGCATGTTCCTTGCCCGGTGTCRCTGCTGGGGTCACAGCTCCTACCTATTCCTGTCCGAGCATAAGCAGGACMAGATGTCCACACAGGGGAGAGATGACTGCCAGCAGGAGGGAAACACGGAGCTCCTGGGGCAAAACGGCTGCTAATCCAAGGGTTCAATTCAGTTTTCAGCAAAAGGGAAATGCGCCCTCAGCGCTAGAAATCCTTCAAAATATAATCTGCCAAAATCAAAGAGTTGTTTTGATCAGGTCTGGTAGGCAGGTGGCAGCCCTCCTTCTTGCAAAGAGCTSTAAGAGGACCCAAGGAGTATTCTAGGGAAAAATCACACAGATTTGGGGTGAGTCAAGATTAWTTTTTTTTTCAGTTGGGGCAAGGAAACAGAAAGTGTTGCCTTATGGGTGACCACAGGTCCCTCATGTTAAAACCCAAATGGCCCAAGGTGTAATAAGGCTGAGAAATATGGAGCTAGCCCAAGATGTCCTAGCTCCATCAGCCCCAGCCTGTGCCRATGTATCTCTTTTGTGTGTTGTTACCAAGCTTCCTGCTATGTTTGATGCGTGGTCCTTTTTCCTTTTGCAGAGCAATGAGCCCTTAGTTAGACCCTCAGCCTTTAAACCAGTAGTTCCTAAAAACTTCCATTCCATGCAGAACCTCTGCCCGCCGCAGAGCAACGGGGTGACAGAGAACAGAAAGAGCTTGAACCATGCCAACAGCAATAGCCCGTCCGCACCCAAAAGTGGACTCGACAAGAGCAGCCTTAACAGGACTACAAACCAAGTGGGAGGCCTTTCAGATTCAGGCCGTAACTCATTAACGAGCCTGCCCACGTATGGGACAGGGTACAGCCAGCACGTGGGTCCAATGAGCGCCTCCACGAGCCACATCAACCGCATYGGTACAACCTACGTGGACAAGAACATCGTGGGATACAACGGGATATCTACCTCAGACAGCGGGCGGTCTTCGAGCAAGAGCACCTCTTCGTTCAACAGACTGAAYCATCTCAATGAAACGATGCCTTTCCACTCGCCTTCAACGGACGATATCATCCAAGACCTGGAAGATCGGCTGTGGGAGAAGGAGCAGGAGGTCCTCCAAATGCGAAGGAACTTGGACAAAAGCGAGGCAGCCATCTTCCAAGTGTTCGAGGAGAAGCAGAAGATCTGGGAGAGGGAAATGGAGGACCTGAGGCAAAACTATGCCAACAAATTGCAACAGGTCTCCAAAAAGGCGCAGCGGGCTCAGCAGGCCTTGCAGCTCCAAATCTTCAAGCTCCAGCAAGAGAAAAAAAAACTCCAGGATGATATGGGACAACTCCTCCAGCAACGAGAGGAGCTGGAGAAGAAATTTGTGGCTTTCAAGAAGGAACAGGCTGAGTTTCTCCCCAAGATTGAAGAGACCAAGTGGGAGGTAAGAGCCTTGCTGTAACAGGCCTTGAGTGAGGTTTTCACTGAGGGCTCTGATAGCCCAAAATACCTCCCACTTGCCCTAAGYGGACACCACAGACAATGGCTACAGGTTGGTGGCCTCCAGGTAACAAATGACACTTCAGTCACCTCTTCATTTGTCTGAGCCCCAAGCCTGTAGTTTTTAATTAAACTAAAGTGAGCACAATTTTTTTGTGCATGCTTCCTGTGCTGGTTAATAATTTGGCTTCACAGTCAGGTCACTCTAACATGTGACATTTGAATCCAGTTTCAGTGRATGCAGGTCTTTCCATACAGGTATTTGTGCCTACCAAAATTGGGTTTAAGTCTATTTTAATTAAATTCTTCTAAAACATCTGCGTTTGGGCAAACCTTGAAACTGCTTTTCAAATATTTGAATTCTTTTAAGATATAAAGCAAGTGAGCTAAGAATCATACCGATAGCCAAGTCTACCTCATGTTTTCCATTGTAACATGCTGTTTTCAGTTGCTAATAAGTTTATCTCTCTTAAAAGGCTGAAAGGCAAATTCCTCTTTCTAGTTCTCCTTTTGAGTCTTACATATTTTTTTCTACTGTTTCTATTTTTAGAACATTTTATCAAAGTCTGTTTGTATAGCCAGTGCTAACATTTTTTTTTTCCAGCTTGATCATGTGAAGAATTTTAATCCTTCCATGGACTGGCTAGAAACTTTAAATTTATTAAGAGTGCAGATGCAAAACATAGCTCTAGAATGAAGAAGACCCTATTCTGCTAATCCTGATGGAAAGTCAATGAAGTTGGGATTAATTAGGCTCTGAAATGTGCTATTTGCAGATGTTCAGCAGAGCTTATTAGAGGCTTGCTGTAAAATATCTGCAAGTTACATCCCAGAACAAGCAGGCTGCATTGTCCCACATGGTGCCTCCTTTGGCCAGTTGCTCTGCCCTGGTCTTTCGTGTGTTCTARTAAGTTAGGTCTGGAAAGTTCCCTGATTTTGCACCAGTAAAACTGCAGATGGGCTTTTGATCATTTGCTTCACTGCTATAGTTCTGTCTGCAACAGCTAACMCAGTGATATCAATGTAAAGATAGGAACTCAGCTTATGGATCCAGACACMTAAAATTTGTAGACACCTACACTTGTTGACTTGCTCTCCAGGCTCCATCGACTATACTGCCTAGATCTCCACAGCACCCAAGTAGAATCCAAAATTTAAGTGTTTTAATCTGTAAGTTGATTCCAAGCTGTTCTTCATCGTGTATTTCTCTGCCTTTTGGGAAGAGCTAGCCCACGGAGAGCATTTTCAGTAAATTGTGCAGTTTTTTCAGCTAGGCAGTAACTACACCACTTTAACTACAGCTAAACCAGCGCGATACGGTTCTGCATCTGCTGCAGACAAGTGCTGGTGTGGATGTGGGTACTCACAGAGTTAGGTCTGCATGGGGAACCACCATGGCTGTCAGCACCAGGGAAAGCTGCTACCAGTAGGAAGTGACTGGRTATGTCTCCTAGCTCTTCAGCCATTTGTAGTGAGCCCTGGACTGTCCCGATAGCTGAGCTTCAAGGTCTTGCTCAGCATTATGCACCAGGCAAGTCCTCTATAGCAGAGAAAGGTGGAGGTTGCAATGAAGGCAGTGGAGAGGAGAGTTTGTCTGAGGAGCATTGACCCAACTGGAGCAGAGCAGCAAGGGACCTTGCAGGCACCGCAGGAGGGAGGAAAGGCCAAGCATTTCACGTGTGACAAGAGACAGGAGCTTCAGGAGGATGGACACCCCGGTCTGGAGGCGGCTACCAAGTCTATTTTTAATTATGCCTATCCTCTCTGATCGCTGATGGTTCCTTGAWGCCGCTCCCCAGCCCAGACTCCTGCCAGCATAGTAGGGACTGTTTGTCTCTGCAATCGTCCACAGTAGACAGATCAGATCTGCCAGTGCAGAGCCCTGAAAACCACCGAGTTCATGGGAAAATGGGGGTTTGGTCATTTTTATAGTTCACTTCTAATACCCACAACTGTTCATGCAACTGTCACCTTTGGTGGACTACGCAGGTGCAGAGGAGTGTCATATTGAACGGTGACACCTACGGAATGCAAATACACACTGCAGTAAGGGTATTTCCACTGGGCTGGTGTACTCTACCACATGGGTGAGACTTGAGCCAGTCAGGATGAAACCTGAAACTCCAGTGCCCAAGGGCAGTGCACGGTAGTCCCATTTCAGCAAGGGTGGGTTGCGGCTCTCTCCTTGATCTTTGGCAGAGGGGCTGTCACTCTTCACTCCCTGCCCCAAAAGAATTAAATAGCTACCAGTCCCTGGACTGTCCCCAGTGAAATGAAACCTAAAATTTAGTCAACTGGGTTCTTCAGGAGTCTTTGGGAAGGAAAGCGTCACAGGACAAGTAAGTAATATCTACTGTTTCTGCATCCTGTCCTACACTCCCAGTGCTCAGGAGAGSCCGGGTGGTCTGTGGGTCTGAGACGTTTCTGTCTCAGCCTTGTTCAAGGTCCAGTTCCCATTGAGGTCAGTGGGAAAACTCCTGCTGAGAGCAGAGGGTTTGAGGTCAAGCACCACAGGCTTGTGGTTAGGTGAGTAAGATGCATGCAGGGAGGGAAGCATCGGTGTCTGCTCACCACTGGTGAGGACCACAGCACTTAGCTGTTTGGTCAGCTCCAGCTGGGAACAGCATCAGGTCCCTGAGAGCCAGGAAGAAACACCTAATCTCCCCCASAAATGTGGGGACAACCTCTAGGTCTCTGGCATGGTCTGGGTCCTGGTGAAGGCTGGAACTCAGTCCTTGAGCAGCGTCGCTGTCTGTCCCCTCCGTTACCTGAGCCTCTTGCCAACGCGAGGCCACGCAGATGTTTCACGGGCAGCACAGGGGACAAGCAGCAGTGGTGGCTCCTCACTGCCTTCCTCCTGCCTCATGGATGCTCTCCCCGCAGGTGTGCCAGAAGGCGGGTGAGATCTCCCTGCTCAAGCAGCAGCTGAAGGACTCTCAAGCGGACGTCTCCCAGAAGTTGAACGAGATCGTGGGACTGCGGACGCAGCTCAAGGAAGGTAAGAACTTCCTACGGGAGAAGGAGGAGCAGATCCTTACCCTGAAGGACTCCTACAGCTCCAAGAGCGTCAACCTGGAGATCTGCGAGAGCGAACTGCAGCGGAAGATGAGCGAGGTCCAGGTGTTGAGGGAAAAACTGAACCACTGTGAGCTGGAGGTCTCCGGCCTGAAGCGGACACTTGCCAGCATGGGACCTCCRGGGCCTTTTGGGGGGGACCTTGGTGAGAAGCTGCGGGACCCACTGGCCTGCGAGAGCGACGAAGCCAAGATGCAGCGGCAGAGCGAGGACAGCGTCAACACACTGCGGAAGGAGGTGGAGCGGCTCCAGACAGAGCTGAAGCTGGAGCGGCAGCAGCGGGAGCAGCAGGTGATGGACTTTGAGGAGGAGCGGCGCACATGGCAAGAAGAGAAGGARAAAGTCATCAAGTACCAGAAGCAGCTGCAACTGAACTATGTGGAGATGTACCAGAAGAAYCAGCTCCTGGAGCACAAGGTGAATGAGATGAACACGAAGGCCACCAGCCCCCCACATACCGAGGAGAAAAAACCATGGACTCCCTCCAGACTCGAGCGAATAGAGTCCACCGAGATCTGAGGTGGGACCAAGACAATACAACGTAATTTTTTTATTGCTGTGCATGTACTACCTACTCAAGCCAGTGATCTTCCGAAGGATAATACGCTACCGTAGGAGCGGTGTGAGTCCACTCACAYCAAGCTCCATCACCCTTACTCTATACTTCTGTGCTCTGTAGGTAAAATAACTGTGGATGTGCGTTGTTTTTCTATCGATAATGCAACATCTCTTTTGKTTTTTTCCTAGTACCACTGGTGAGGGTCAATTGGCTCCTTTGTAATCTGCCGTGACTGTTACTTTGCTAGAGGCTGCCATCCCCTCTCCTACAATTCACCCCTCTTCGGTTGGTTGTTCTGGAGGGTTGTATTTGGTTTCTTTGGTTTTCCAAGCATTTATGCGCAGCAAAACAGTTCAAAGTGGCAGGTTTTTTTCAGGGCATTTTTAGCCACATTGGCTAATGGAGCAAAGCTCACGGGATCATGAGCAAACTCACTGTTCTGCATCAAGTATCCTGTCTAGACGGTGGTCTTAGTGAAGTCAGTGGGAGGTTGGCCACTGATTTCAGTGAAACCAGACATATCTCTACCAGATGACTCCCTCTTGCCAGCCCATGGCTACCATGGTTGTAAGAGGTTAGGASATCCTTGAGGAGCAGGATGAGTCTGTCCTGGTAACATAAGCCAAGAAGGAATGATCGCCCAGCAGGAGCCTCTTTGGAGGCTCAGCAGAGCTTGACATATGCTGCGTTTTCATTTTGTTGTGGTTTCCTTCTGCAATTCCACTTCTCTCCTGGGTTGTGACCAACCCTGGGAGCAGAAAAACCCTCCCACCTCTGCCTTGGTCCCCCTACTCTTACCATATACTCAAGCTGGCTACAGCAAGAAAAAAACTTGGAAATCCAAGATAGTTTCCCTTYCCAAGAGCCCTCTTACTTCCCAAAGTCAATGGAATCAAGGTTTGGGGAAGCCTCCAAACCTGCGGGATGTTTATGCAAAGTGAAGCTTTAGCAATTTGCGCAACAGTGGGCAATTGTGCTACCCCATTCCCAAATGAGTGATGCTTCGGTGCACCCTCTTGGTCCAGGGTCTCCTTAAAAAATGGCATCCGAGCCTCACTCAGGAGTTGCAGTGAGCACATATTAGCATTACTGCTAGATTGCAACGGGGCGAGCGTTAGCCTTCAGTACAGTCATTTCAAACAGCACCCATAGCGGTCCCACGTGGCATCACATACTGCAGGGACAGAGATAACGCAGGCCCAGCTTAAGAAAATATTCAGCTCCTAACTCTGAGCATGAAAGCAGCCATAAGAAGGGAAAATGCTTAAGATCACGCAAGTGCTTACGCCCTGGCAGACTAATAACCAAATCCTATACGCGCAGTCACTGAGAATGGTGCAGGCATCAAAAACCAGCATTCAGCTTTAAAAGGTGGGCAAAGTGGGTCTGGCTCTCCCTTTCACGGACACTTTTTTACCGTGATCCACAGCAAAGAGTAAAAAATGTTGCAAAGTGGGATTTGCACTGACTGGGCAGTGGCCAAAGGATCAACGCAAGTGGGAATTTTGGCTCTTTGCCCTAGGGAGCAGCTAGAAGAACAAAGCTAGAATTAGCACTGGAACATCCTGGGATGTCTATGTGAGGTGACTCCAGGGAGAGTTTTGCCAGATCGCATTTCATCTGCATACCAAGGAAGAACCTCAGGGTGTTGAGGGGCTGAAGACCTTCCAAACAAAAGCCCTGAAGCTACTAATTTTCCATGTTCCCTYCCCCGAAACCTCCTCCCTCCCCATCACCAGGTCTGACCTTCACGTTGGAGCCAAAAGTTGTTGTGGTGAGCTCCAGACTGAGCAAAGAGGCTGAGTAGGAGAAAGGAGACTTCAGTTAGTCCCACCAACTTCCAGCCAAGGTCAACAGACAGTATTACTGGGCAGGAACTGTTGGTGGCTGGCAGCGATCCCTGGAGCCATAGAAAATGGAGATGTGCRATGAGATCAGGGCATTTCAAGATCCCAGTTGACGGTACCTGTCTTTTCCCACTGCTTCTGCCTGTGCCTTTGGAGCTGGAGCAAGACACAACCCATCAGTCTGRGAAACACCAGGGCAGCTCAGGCTAAGCCCCTCTCACCAGACCAGCCACAAAAAGGGGGACTAGGTCAGGTCTGACCGCCGAAGGGCGTGGAGATGAGTCCCACTACGAATCCTGCAGATGCTCCAGCACTCTCGGACATGAGCCCGTGCACCCCACCACGGAAGGAGTGCAGCTGCCTGCCGGTGCCACCCAGCAGCAGCCTTTGCTGTGCCAAGGGAGACACCCACATGAGCTGCRCAAACTTACACTTGGCCAGGCAAATCCTAGAGCTTCCTCCATTTCATACACTGGGCCTTCAAGATGGAGTCAAACATCCCACAGTGTCAGGGTTGGAGATCTGGTGTCTTGTGTCGTCTTGGCTTTCTGTACCTCTCTTTCCACATCAGACAAACCCATGTTGTCTTCCTTCCCAAAGCAGTTGTGAAGCATCTCTGCTTGTGAAGCACTTTGCACTCCTTGGGCAAAAGGGAAAAGCATAGAGAAATTGCAAAAGGCTTAGTCTTAGATGGTCATATGGTGTTTTTGAGGCCACCACATGAAAAGCAAATACAACAGCAAGTGTCCTCACCAAAATATGAGTCCAATAACCTGGAGGGTCACTTCCACCTTTGCTCCTCCTGGCTCCACTGACGTTGAAGTTGGCTTCCCACTAACCATCACAGGAATCAGCGTTTCAGTCCATGGCTCAAGAACACCCAGAGTGATTGAGTTTCAAGGAGGTGTACACTGCAACTCCCCGCTGCGTTAAYACCCAGGAGGAATGGATACCAGCATCACCCTGTGGGACACCTTCTCAACACAACTCCTTGCTAATCCAAAAAGCAGGGGCTTGTCTGGCCTCCACACACACCTGGATCCAGCCAGCAGCAGTCAGCCAAGCCCTCCAGCGTGCCAGGTTTGCTCTATCACCTTTTTCCTAGATCTTTTTTGCAGTGGTGCCAGGAATGAGTGTGTCTTGATGTGAAACCTGGAGACACATGGGTTTRTCTGACTGCTGGAGGGTGCTGGACTGCCCAGGGACTCAAAGGCCTCACAGTGCATCCATCAGGGACAGCAGAGCTCCTTGGGATGGAGCAGGAGCGGCAAGGAAGGATTTTTCACCCTGGAGGAGGAAAGGTACACTCCCCTCACCTTTTTCTTCACTGCATCACTTTGATCTAGAGTTTTGATCCGGATCCGAGCAACCTCCATTCCCTGGATGACGGAGAGCCTTGCAGACACCCATTAAGATGCTGTGCTGCTGATGGTGGTTCTCCCTCTTTTGGGATTCACCCAGCACCCCCCAAGCACTTAGCTGTCCTGCAGAAACCATCACCCCATGCTACGGGGACATAAAATACAGATGTTTTTGGCAAGTGYCCCAGCCAAGCTGCCATGAAGGATTCCTGCTCTTCAGGAATCCTCCCCACAACTGGATGCACTGCTTCTCATCACGTCCTCTCCCATGTGCTAGCACTGTGTGGCCACATGCTGGTAACCAGTCTCTCTCGGAGGTGACTACCCTTTGCTGGGCAGAGATGGAGCAAAATGATGGTGGGACACCTGGGTTCCTGTTGTTTGTGCTCAGATCTGGCCCAGATGGGARCTCACCTAGCTCTTTCCAGACCTTAACACTTTTACCCGCTGACTGGATGAARTCTCCCATCAGAGGCTTGGTCTGCATTGAGAACCTGGGGTCTTAGCCTTGGAGCAAGAGAGCCAAGGGGTGCCAGACTGGCATTTTAATGACATACCCTGGGAAGGGCCAAGGAGGTTGTCATCTTATCTCCTGGAGGCTCAGGCAGGGCTGATAAAATGTTTCTGTCCCATGAAACTCACCTCRGAGTTTGGGCTTGACCATAACCTAGCTGTCTTCTCCACCTTTGCTCAGCCAGCTCTGRAGCTGATGGGATTCAGTGTGACGTACTGGCTGGTGTAATTCTTCAAATACTGCCCTCAAAATCTTAAACGTTGTTAGTGTCTCCACTGAAACAAGAAGTCACCTCTAACTTGCCATTGGCCAACAGCAAAAGCTGTGGTGACAAGGGTCTCAGATCATTTGCCCACACATGGGGTCCAGGGGCATTAGAGATGCTCTGGGATACCTGATACACGGGGCTGGCCAAAATGATCCAAGACCTATGAGAGAGCCAGGCCAGTGGTGGGAAGACCTGGAGCATCTCTAGTGGCACATCACCCACGTGCAGGCAACCGAGCCATGCTCCAGGCATGTCCATATGGTCATTATGAGCAAACACAGGACACTGATCAGCTCTAACAATTTCCATCCATGAGGATTTGGGCTAAGCAGGTGCTTAGGTGCCAGGGAAAGTCTAAGCAGCCCCTCTTATCACTTGCTGCGACTGGGGTTGCTTTGTTCCACCATCATTTCGAGGTTGGTTGCTGTCGCTGTAAGATGCCAACCTGGCTGGGCTAGTTCCCCTCCTGCAGCCAGCRCTCCTGTCTCACCCTGGGTGTTAACGCCGCAACCATCGTGCGTTGTTATGCTTCACACAGTCCCACTTAGCTTCTGCCACTGTCTGGTGGCAGCCGGCTGCACCGTTCCTGCTGTCGCTGGCGTCATGCCGGAGGGAGATCACCTCCGGGTTTCTGCACTCAAAATAGGAATTGAATTATTGYTCTTACGCTGCTACGTTATAGAGAGACAAGTGTACCTGGATGTAAATAACAGCCCAGCTCTGTATATATGACGATTAAATGAAGAGACAAGAAAGCTCTGTGGCTTCTATATTGGTGAGTGGGATCAACAGCAGCAGCAGATACTGTGTTCGAGCGCTGAGCGCTACGCGAGGGTGCTCAGCACCCCCTGACCTTTCACTGGATGCAGTGGAAAKGGGGGGTGCTCAGCACCTCCCAGGAAAGCAATCCGCTTGGGATTGGCACCGACAGATCAGTCTGGTGTCACTCTGTCCTGCTTCAATGCTTGCTGTCATCCCTCCCCAGGATTTGCAATTGTCCCCTGGTTAAGGCTGAAGTCCCTGAAGTCCCCATGTTGCATCTAAACCCCTTGCAGACAGTGGCTCCCAGCGGTGTCCCCCTTGAGCCCTGCTGCCCATGAGCTCTGCCCATGGAAAGGACCAACCCACCCCACTCCTGCCCCTCGCAGTGGCACTTTATAGCTTGCTCAAGACAGTGAGCTCACAAGCAACATGACCAAAGATCTCCAGAGGGCATTGGACTGCATGCCTTGACCTGCCTCCCGGCTTTCCTGGGGAGGGATGAGGCCRGTGTGGGCTGGGAAGGGGGAACGAGAGCTGCAGGGGACAGGAGAGGACATCTGCAGGGCCATGAGGGGCCTGTCCTGTGCTAGGTAAGACAGGGTAGAAAGGAGTTCCTGGGTAAGCTGATTGTCCCCAGCTGGTTACACCAGTATCTCCATGGCCATGCCAACTAGGTCCATGCATTGCCCAGGCAGAGTGTGGACCAGGGGCTGTTCACAGGAGGYAGAATGGATGGATGCAACTCCCCTTTTTTCTTGGGGAGAAGAGAGGATGCATGCCAAGCCATTATACTTGTCTTCAGGGCCACAGGTCTCCTCTACCTTGCTACAGGGTCCAGTTGAGGGCTTGTTCTAGCTCAGTATGAATTGGCCAGGAAAATGTGTATCCTGAGAGCTGGTGGTCCTGCTGGCTGCCCCCTTGSTGTCCTCTCGCCAGCTCACCCCACAGCGTCCTCAGCACCCTCCTTACCAGGGAACCATTTTCCGAGGTGAAGGCACCATGGTCTTTGCTTCTTGGGGTGCTGATGGCATCTCTGCCCACCTTAGCTCCATGAAGACTCCTGAACCTGGTTCCAGCCTTGGCAAGTGGAGTGTAGGCCAGTGGGAGATCTGTGCTCCTCCACCCACAGTGCTCCTSTGGATGAGTGCTCAGGTGGGTCTGGGCCTCGGGCACGTGCCTCTTCACTGTGCCTCTACTCCACGGCCGTGCTAAGCCTTCTCTGCTCCGTTCCTACTAAGGCCATGAAATCCTGCTGATGTGCAGTGACAGCTCTCACTTCTGTCCTGGATGGGAGCAGGTCCAACTTGCCGTTATTCTAATCCAACTCTTCAGCCTAAGCCTTGAAGGCCACTTTCTAGAGTTACTTTTCATCAAGACCCCTTGCAACATGTTGCCTGTGCCCTGCTACTCCTCTGCCCCAGCTCTCCAGACTCCCTGCCTCGTTTTAGATCATCACCATCCCTGTTGTCCCAGCAGTCAGTGCCTCTCCCAGATACGTCTGAACAAGCCAGAGCTGAAGCCCAAAGCCCCCACTAAGAGTGGCATGTCCTGACCCTGCCCTCAGGGGAGCTTTCTAGACTACTGATCCTCTTCTCTCCGTCATTCCCATGTCAGCTAGATCAGCTGTGCTTTACCTCCAAGAGCAATCTTGCTTCTTGCTGAAGGACATCCCCATGGCTTGCAATCACTTGACATCACTGCATGGGGCTTCACACCATTGCAACACCACACCCAGCCAGCTCTGGGGCTTCCCCGGTCCTTCCATTCTCTAGAAAGACAGAGGTGTGAGGGGTGTATGAGTGCCCCTGGTCTGCAGGGGCACACAGCACCCATGCCACCTGGTCCCCAGTGTATCAAAGGGTTGGGATCACATCTAGCTGTTTGCAGATGTTGGCTTCCCAACAGGATGTTCCATGCTGGCAGTGCAACTGCCAGCAACACCAGAAATGAGCTTCTGCATTTCCAGGATAAGCYTCCTCCCTGGTTCTCCCAATGAAGGGGATCGTATCAGATCTGGAGCCTGGGACAACCTCTGACATGCAGGGTTGTGTTTTCACGGCTCTTTTACAGATCTCTTTTCTCAGACAGAAAGTCTCTGCTTTCTGTCACAAAGCAATAGGTTTTTCTAGAGAGATTTGAAAGGGACTATTCCCAACTCTGATACCTGCAGGCAAGCCAATGTTCCCTTKAATACCTTCATAGCTCCAGCCCTGGGCTCTCCTCCTTTGGAAAGGGATGCGAGGTCCAGTCCGGCTCCAAATAATCACCAATGGTTTGAGCTTGGCGATCCCCATTTGTCCGGAGAGCCCAAAGCTGCCCATATTCAGCAGGCCACCAGTCTGGGTCCCCAGGAGGTGTGGTCCATCGCCCTCTGGTGCCCATCCCGTGCCCATCCGCTACTGGGTCCCTGCAGGAGGTCTTCTCCACTAGCTCACCCACATGGGAGCCACTGGGTCCCCTGGGGYTTCTGAGCTCACAGAGTCACGTTCGGTGACAGCCAGACACCAGTGGGAGACCATGGCACTGGCTCTGCCATTCTGGAGGGCCAGGCTGTCCTAGGAGCCCTCTCGGAGGAGAAGGTTCCCTTTCCCCCACGGGTGACACGTGGGTTCCCTTCCAGTGGCCGAAGGGAGCAAAACGTGCGCGGGTAGATCTCCACCACCGGTGCAAAACCGCTCCATCACCGGTGCAAAAAAATGCTGCACAACCGGCCAATGTGTCTATGCAGTCCCTTTCCATGCAGCGGCGTCCCTGCAGAGCCCAGCCCAGGGCTGGAGCTCCTCCAAGGTGTCTTCGTTTGCACTCACTCGGACCTGGTAAACGCTGTGAGCCAAGAGGAATCCCTCTTGGTCTTTGCCTTGCACCGGGCAGTATGCTTGTGAGGGTTTCCTCATCCTAAATCGATGCACGTTGCTTAGTTGCCTGTCTTCTGCGTCTGTTCTCCAGCAGATCAATAGGTGTCCCCCCAAAACCCAGCTCCCCGATGGGAGAACGTCAGGTTGGGCCAGCCGGCGCCCCCGAGCAAGCCTGCTGTCTGATTTCACCAGCAATAAAAGCCCCGCGGAGGAGCGGCCAGAGCTCCCCGCTGCCGCTCCACCGCCGGGTGAGCTGCAGGCTGTGTCTGTGTGTAGGACTTCTGCATTAGACCCTTGGTCCAACGTTTTGGACCYACCCGACTGTAAATTCAATCCCAGCCTTGTGCTTTCTTTCCTCTTGTTCGTTTCTTGACGGCTTGGTCTCTCTCTGCTCTTACTGTGAATTCAAACCAGAAGTGTTCTGAACTCGACTCCGTTACTGTTTTGTTTCTGCGTTGACTGTTGCTGGTTCTCCGAACTGCGTTTAATGAGACTTTGCAAAAAAAAAAAAATTAAAAAATTAAAAAAAAATATATATCTATAGATTTACTTAAAAATAAAATATTTAAAAAGGAACTCCATAAAGYTGAGTGTCTCTCCTGTCCACTGGTCACTTCCAAACACCGTTGTCTTGACTTTGCCTCTGGTCAGTGTATTTAAAGACAAGAGGTTGAAAAAGAAAGAGATAAAATGCAGCATTCTGGGATTTTTGTACAGCAAAGGTGTATCTGTTTTGGAAATTCTTGTTAAAACTATACCGCACTTCCCAATCTACTGCTAGTCTGTTGTATGTTTCCATTGGGTTATCAAGATGCGAAGAGCTACTGCCTTTGCGATTTTCTACAGTGAATATATATATATATCTGTACAGAGGTATGTATATATATAAATATATAGGAAGATCTATATGTATACGTATCTCTCACTCTCCTATCTCTACCTAACTGTGAAAGATTTTTATTGGGCAAAATAAAATGGAGAAAGGCCCCATTTTAAAAACCCGACTGTGTGGCTTGTCTGRTTGTGTTGCGGGTGGGAGAAGTGGCAAGACCCACGTGGGATTTCGGGAAGGACCCGCAGCCGGGCTGGAGAACCGCAGGGAGATGGCCCTGGGAGGGAAGATCGCAGCTTGGACACACCAGCACCCTCTGGTCGAGAGATTCTTTGTAGTTCCTGYCCCAGAGGACGGAGACCAGCCTGTTGTGATGGAGTGGGAGGGGAGAGGTGGAAGTTGCCAGGAGCAGAGCAGGACATTGCGTGTGTCCGGATGGGACGTTCCCCAGTCCTGATTTCCCAGGRCACAAGGGCTGCTCCGGCTCTTCAAGCACTTCAGAACAAGCACCACGAGGCCACCGTGGTGGCCACAGGGCTGCACAAGACATTTGTGTTTGAAGTCTCACCCCACTCCATAGCTCAGATCCCCACGGATGTGTCTGAAGGCTGTCTCAGTAGCCCAGGGCTGAGAAAGACATAGGCTTTCCATCGGTCCCACAGCCGTGGCGTCTTTCAGCCCCACACGGATGTCCAAGACCTCCCAACACTCATGTAGGTGACTGATCTGCTCCCAAGCCTACCACCGCTGGCTCCCAAGCCAGGCTCAGACCTGAGGGATTTCCAGGTGAGGACACACTGGGGAAGACAAGACCCAGGTGGAGATGCCAGGCACGCCCCTGGAGCCAGCTGTAGTGGTGGGAACCCAGCATGAGCTAATTCCCCTTCCCTCCTGTGTCAAGACCTCACTCGGAGTGGCCACATCTCCCACTGCAGGATCTCTCTGGGGTTCCCCCAGCTCTGGGGCTTGGAGTCTGCCACCCCCCMGAGAAACCTCCGCTGTGCCGGGGCTGCGAGGCTGGGAAGGGAGGCGGTTTGGGGGAGCTGCTGTCTGGGCTGCAGGGAACAGGGCATGGAGGTGTGGGACGTCCATTGATGGGCATCCTCGCTGCTTCCCCGGCACAAGCCCTTAATGCAGCTGAAGAAGTGGAAAATACAAGCAGTCAAACTGCATCAAATTTGTGTTGGATCCCTGGRTGGTTGGGGTGGGGAAGAGGATATTGCCACGGAAGCGGTTTTGGAGGCTGACCCCAGGATGAGTCAGCCTCCCTCACAACCAGGGAGTTAACACGACATCCAAAAACTCCTCTGCCAATTTGCAGGTTTTTACTCAAGTGAATTCCACCCCAGCTGCTTTGTTAGCGTCACATTAGAGCAACATTCAGATCAACATTATTTTTCWAAAAAAACCCAACGAATCCAGCACTTTTCGCAACACCAGCTTTGCCAGAGAGGTCTCCTGTCCTCTCATGACAAAGCTGATGCCTCCCAGGGCAAAGCAAGCGTGTCAGGGATTCGACAATTTCCCTCAGACCAAATTTAAGGTCCGAGGTGCCACCAGTGACGYAAGGCTTTTATTGCAGTTGACCGCCACAGCATGGCTCTCCTCCAACTCCATTTGGTCTCCTAAAGACTCGATTTCCTCAGTTACCAGAGGAATAAAAGGCTGATGCGAAGGATGAGCTGAAACTCACTTGGTAGAAAGATTAGGAGCGGATGTAAGTGCTAAGCACCACTGTCTATTTGTCAAGCTTAATGCACTTCCACGCTCAAGGCCTTATTTAATTACTGTTTGCCAATACTTAAAGCCTGCAGCAGACAGGAGAGAGGCGTCTGGGCACCGTGGAGCTGTGAATATTTAAAATATTCAAAAGCCATCTGGAGACGGTCCTGGGCAACCGGCTCTGGGTGGCCCTGCTTGAGYAGGGGGTTGGACCAGATGACCTCTGGAGGTCCCTTCCCACCTCAACCACCCCAATTCTGTTGGTAAGGCTGCACTGAGAGGCACCAGCTGAGCCGCGTGCCTCCACGCCGGCGCRGAGCAGCCTCCTAGAGCCTGTGCTCTGGCCACCAGCCAGAATCCTCTCCTTGTCCCCCGTGCCCCAGGGCCGGTCTCTGCCCCACTGCCCGCAACCAGCAGCCACCCCTGGTGAAGCAAGGCTGCCCTGGCAGTCCCYGCACGCCGCCGGGGAGAGGGGGCCRGTGTGCCYGGCTCGGTGGGGCCAAGGGRTCAGCTCCTGGGGGGCTCCTGCAGCCTGCGGGCCCAGCCATGAGCCTCACACCACCCTCCGGGCCTGCAGCCACCTCAWAGAATAGAATCATAGAATCATTRAGGTTRGAAWGGACCKCTAAGATCATCAAGTCCAACCGTYGACCCAACACCWCCGTCCCCACTAAACCACGTCCCTGAGCACCACGTCTACACGTCTTTTAAATACCTCCAGGGATGGTGACGCCACCACTSCCCTGGGCAGCCTGTTCCAATGCCTGACTACCCTTTSGGTGAAGACATTTTTCCTAATGTCCGATCTAAACCTCCCCTGGCRCAACTCGAGGCTCGCAGGTGAGCGCGCCCCGGGGCGGCACCGAGCAGCCGAAGAACCCCCGACCCCGCCGGGGCCCCCCTCAGCGCCCCGACATGGCGGCCGCCTCTGGGCAGCCACGTGACCCCCGCGTCACATGCCGCGCCCCCCCCGCATCACGTGGCATCGGGCCGCGCCGCGCGCCGCTGGCGCCACCTGCCGCCCGCCCGCCGCTCCTGTCGTCGCCGCCGCTGCACCCCGCTCGGCCGCCGTACGGCCGGAAGTGCGTCAGCGTCAGGTGGCCGGAAGTGACGGAGAATCGACGGGGGTGGCCGGGCGGAGGGGGCTGGCGGGCGGCAGGGCCAGAGCCGGCGGCGGGCGCCGGGCCCCGGTGAGTGCGAGCGGGCAGCGCGGGCCGCCACCACCCCTAACCCCGCCTCCCCCCTTCCCCTTGCCGCCCCCTCAGCAGCTGCGCCTCCTCAGCGCGGGGGGGTGCATGCGCGGAGCCCCCCCGCCCTGCCCGGGGGCAGCAGCGGCGGGGGCCGCACCGCCCTACAGGCGTGTGTATATATATGTATGTATATATGTACATACACGTATATAGGGGGCAGCCATGTGGGTGAGTAGCGGGGCTCGGGTTTCCAGCGGGGCCGGGCCTGGCGGGCGCTCTGCCCCGGCTGGTGGCCGAGCCCTTCATCGTGGCCGCTTCTTTCTGGTGCCGGCGGGGCCCTACAAGGGAGGGGAAAAAGTACAAATGAAAACCCAAAAAGTGACGGTTTTGCACTTTGACGTCGTCATTTGGTGGGGAAAARTAGTCCTTTCCTGTTATTTTTCTCTTCAGCCCAGGCATTAAGTGTGGGCTYTTGGCCAAAACGAGCTGTTTTACCCCAGCATTTCACTGCCCGGATGTGAAGTTCCTCCCGCGTGCCGAGGAGATGCCGTCTGCCCGTTTGCTGTCAGTGGTGCTGGGTAGGGGGAAGCAGGGGACGGGGCGGTGCACTGCAGCGGTGGGTGGTCTCCTAGCGGGGGTCCTGCGAGGGTTTTCCGGTGCTACTTGAAAACCCCTTTGCGTGTTTCAGAGGGACCAAAAGCACAGACAGCATTTCAGAGAGCACCTATATCCCCTTTCACAGAGCTGATACTCCGAGGTGGGTAGCATCCATCCAGGAATGTTGTTTTCCCCTAGGTGCTCAGCTAACGCTCAGCTGTGCAGTTGCGCTCTTGGCCAAGAACACAGCTGTAAGCGTGACACACAGACACACGCACAAAGATGTTTCCATCCCAAAGGACTTGCACAAAGTGCATTCGTAGCCTGCAGGGCCCCGCTCCAAAATTCACTTTCTGACTGGCTTTTTGGAGTCACTGGAAGTGAAATTTCTGGAGAGACTTGCCCAGAGGTGGGAAGGAGTTTGGCTGTGTTTGAACAAGAAGAGAAGCGCGGTGGGAGGAGGAAGGAAGGCTGATTAATCAGGGTAAGAGGAAGAGAAGAAAATCACACAGAGGTGTAGGTTGAGTTGGAAGAGAAACGCTGTAGAAACTTGAAAGATGACAAAGATTTAGGCTGGGGGTGGGTGAGAGTCATGGGCAAAAGGCCACTTGGACGCAGCCTGTTTCTTTCAAAGATGCTTGATGTATCTCGGCCAATGCCGACCTCACTCCCCTGCACGTGGTTATCTCTTTTTTTGCTGGATTTGGAGCAAAAGAGGAGAGGAATAATCTCTTTACTGAATAGCTTCCCAAATGCGTCACAGCTTAACGCTAAACTACGTGGATGGTATTCTTAGCAGCACGCGACGTTCACCTTCGGAGCCTTCAGTGTGCGCACGCTGTGACTTTGGTTCTCTGTCTTTGAAGTGGGGCTGTCGTCTTTGAGGGGGGTGTTTCTGGTGACAGCAGAGTGCTGGATTTCATAGGTAGTGTATCACCTTTCAACAGCAGATAGCATTCGTTTTAAATAAATGGCCTGTTTCTCARTAGTGCTTGCCTGTCTCTCAACAGTAGAAAAATAAATAGAGGACATGCAAAATAGAGTCAGACAAGAAAGTCTCTTGGAAGGCCTAGGTAGGATAAACCTCCTCTTGTCTAAGATTATTTTTGCAGCTTGAACCGGCCCCTCCAAGCGGGTGGGTTGTCCTCCAGGACAAGCTCAGTGAGGTGCTAGAAGAGGAGACGATGTCGGAGGGGACAGGGTCTCCTTCACCCAGCCAYGGCGCAGAACTGAGCCTTGCCCGCTTCACGGCTGTTTGTCTCCAGCCACACGAAGACGGCATCGCGTCACTTGCGGCCAGTTCAGGCTGGACATCACAGCCAGTAGAGYCAGAAGTGATACTTTCATCAAACATTTCTTTGTGCTCAACAAGAGAGCTTTGAAATCCAGCTCCTGCTTGTTGCTGCTGACGGATTTGCRAGGCCTGGGCTGTGCTGCGGCGTCACAGCTCTTGGCTCGGGTTTTACTGTCCAGGTTCTGAGGGGGCTTTTCCTTTCCCCTGCTCACAAGACAGTCAGGAAGGGGTAGAGTCTCTCCTGCCTGTCGCGATATGATTTCTCACACTGGAAGGGGACAGTTACGGCCTTGCAGCTGCCMGGCTGGCAGGGAGTAGCACAGCCATAAGGGTCAGCAGTGCCTGGGGTCTGCCTGGGAATTGTGGAGCAGAGCCCGATCTACACCAGGGGCCTGCCTCGTGGTGTGTTTTGAGAGACAAATAAGGTGCCCAGCAAGCTTAGCAGCTAGTCAGTGTCTCACAATATTTGCCAGCCATTTACTAGTCATCTTAAAAMCGCATCGGCCTCTTTCTTGTACCCTCCTCCTTGCGTGGCTGCCTCCAGAAATCTTCATTTCAGCTTGYCCTCCCTCTTTTTCTCCTCAGAGCTCCCTGTTCTCCACCCAGGTTGCTTTTTTCACCTCTTCTGCTGGGACAGCTGAGAGGGTTGCTKCTCCAGCAGCTTCTCCTCGCCTGCCAGCTGCCGGTTGCTGCCCCCAAGCTCTGCCCGTGGAGCAGAGGATGCGAGGTCTCCTCAGCTGCCTCAGTGTGAGTCGACACGGTTGRTCCCAGAGGGCTGAATTGAGCCACTTGACTTTGCACTGGAGCAGATTGGGAGCGCTCCCATGCCAACTCTGTGCTGAGGTCCTGTTCTCAGACAGAAGCCGAGCCCCAGCAAGACAGAGGTAAAGCTACCTAGTAAGAAAACAGCCTGCAGAGACCAGCAGGCTGCTTGTGCCYCTGCCAGATGAGAGATGTCTTACCTGCCTGTCTGCTTCTGTTACTGCTTTCGCTGCTGTGGGAGGGTTCAGGGCACACAAGAGACAGCCGAGGCTGCTGCAGGGAACCATCCTCCCAGCARGTAGCACCCCATACCTGGCACCAAGAGGGAGCAAAGACCGCCCCCTCATCCTCCTTCCCTTCCCATCTCACCCTCCCTTGAGAGGAGCTGATGCTTCACCGTTACAATGCAGGAATAGATCATTTAATGGGTCACAGGAGACGTGGCGATTCTTGTACTCAAAAAAAAATCCAGCTTGTGTTCAGTCAGAGCTGCATGTGATCCCCCATCCCACTGCAACCCTCTTCTACTCAGATACCCCAAAGCCACAGTGGTCACCCCACTTCTTCTTCCCCCAAAATATCTGTTTTGCTGCTGCAAAACTGAGTTTGCCTGCACTGACTTGACATCTTGATCTAGCCTTAATCAGGAAGCCGCATGTATAAGCAGAGCTCAGAGGGATGCCTGTAAAGGATTTATTTCCCCCATGTGGGGAGCACAGAAGCTAATGCAGTTGCAGYGTCTGCCAGGCTTTGGCTTTCCTGATTGCTCGGCGCCCTGTGGTAGTGAGAGCWCAAGGGGTTTTAAAGAAGTTGAAAACGCCTGGTCTAATGCGTCTTTGGGGTTGGCCACACGTGGTGGGGTAAGGGTGTGTTACACAGAGCGCTGACCTGGTGCTTTTTTTTTAATCAGCATCTGAATCATCGTAAACAGGCTCGTTTGGCAGCTTGTGCAGGCTGGCAGCACACAGCTTAACTCCTGGCAAATTTCTCGTCCTCACCCTCTGTGCAGTAGCTGGTTTAGGGAGGAGTTAGGAAGGCACCTGGCATTTTTAAGCTTTCTGTACCCTAAAACTAAAAAACAAAACTCTGAAGCATAAAGCTCTGTTCCCTCTGGTTCTCAACTCAGGATCTTGTAGTGTYTTATAATGATTTGTGTTACTTCTGCCATACTCTTCCCTGGCTTTGTTCTGAGGCCACATTTCTCCTTTCAACTAATCTCCATCTACAGGTTATGGGTCAGCTTTCACTCTATGAACTGGTTTTACGGCGACTTTGCTCACAGCCTCCGCATGCCATCTCCAGGTGCAAAGAGCAGTGCAGCACCCTGGATATTTCAACAACTTCTCGGGTGGTGGTTGGTGTTTCGGACTATGGTGACCGAAGTGGCAGAATGCTCTGTTTGAATACATAAAGTCTCTTGAAGCTGCAGCTCTACTACAAAAATACGTTTTCGTTGTTTAGAATGAAAGAAAAGCAGTTTGCGTCTCTTAAAAATGAAAAAGAGATGACTTTTTCCTTAACTCACACAGTCTCTGCCAGGTTAYTTGTAGCTGCTGAGTAGCAGGTAATACCCGACTGCCGTGTACCCCGACTTTGGGTATGTCAGGTCACCTGGGTGCTTGTCTTGAACTGCCTTTGCATGAGGTGATGTTTGATAGCGGCTGCCTTACAGCTTTGCAGGGAAACAGCTGCCCTGGCTAGGGGAAACGCTGGCATCACCTCACTTTCAGTAGTGTAAAGGATAGATTAAAAAGTGCTTCGTGTTAGGTGGAAGCCACTCATTCTTCGTCTGCCCTTTTTTCAGTACCTGGAAGCAATTCTGACCCCAGTAAATTGTGATCCATGGCTACAGTGCTAATATGCCGAAGATTTCCAAGGCTGAGCAGGGTGACTACGTTTTCGACTACAGCCAAGTGCCAGGCCGAGAGCGGAAGCAGCAAAAGTAAGCAGAAAAAGGAAGAGAACGCAGAAACAGCCAACACCAGAACCGAATCTGCGGCTAAAATCCAGTTGCTGAATCCACTGGACTACAGAGTATTGTATAATCCATCTGCCTATGCCAAAAGCAGAGCTGCCTCGCAGCAGCACGCTGCTAGGAACAGTGGCCAGGCTCTCGGTGACACTTTCACCAGCCCTGGCACCACACAGGTTCAGCATACATTTGGTACCGCCTCTTCTCAAGCTTTGCCACCCCTCAGAAATGCCCTGCCAAAGCCCAAGTCCAAACCGCTCCTCGAGCAGACCATCTCGGCGTGGCTCTCTGCGGCACGAACCAAGGAGGAGGCAGAAAATGAAAAAACAGAAACACATGACTCCAAGGAAGACCCTCGCGTGTTTCAGAAGGGGAGGCCTGAGTACAGATCTCTCAGCTATGACAAGTTCGAGCCGATAGAGACCCTTCCTTTAGAAGAAGGTGACTCGATTTTACACAGTGTGGCTGTATGCAAGGGCAACCAGAGCCCAGGAACTACCACAGATTATTTTCGCAAGCTGAGTCGTTTGCCAGTGGAACAACACACAGCGTTGGTGTCCGAAGCCAGGTTTAATACACTGTGTCGCTGCGCTGTCAAAAACATCGGGCTGTTCAGTACTTCAGACCTCATCGATATTTTAAAGGCTTGCGTTCGTTTGGCTGTTCCACCCACCCACCCTCTGCTGAACGCGTGCGAGAACGAATTCTGCCGGCGGGTGTGGGACATGAACCTGGACCAGCTGCTGCTGGTGGCTGATTGCTGGCGCTGTCTGGACCGTAGCGTGCCTTCCTACCTGAGCATTTTGTTCAGCTATGCCAACAGGCACTGGAAAGACCTCACTTTGCCCCAGTTTGTTCAGCTCGTTTATATCATAGGTGAAGGCCGGAGGTCACCCGCAGACTTGACGCAGAAGGTGGAGAGCATGATTTTGAAGTACTTGGACTCCTTCACCTTGGAGGAGTTGGGTGCTATCTGCTTAGGGCTCTTCAAGTCCCTCAGTGGTATCTCTGACCACGTCATGAGAAAAATTGCAGACAGAGTCTCCCTGCAGTTGGAAGACATGAGCACTTACGCTTTGGTGAACGTGCTTAAAATGCTCCGCTACACTCGCATGGACCACTTACCCCTCTTGAAGGAACTTGGGAAGGTTATTCCCACTCGGATTCCTACAATAAACATCCAGGGCATCATGCACATCACTCTTACCTGTTCATCCCTACACTACTTTGATGAAGGTGTTATGGCTGCTGTAGCCCTGGCTTTGCCTTCTAAGGTGACTTACTGCCGAAGCAAAGATGCTGCCAAGTTCTTGTGGTCGTTTGGATGCCTGGACTATGAACCCCCGAATGAGGAAGAGTTTTACTCCAGCCTAATAGAGCAGATGCATAGAAAATGCCATGAATTTGAGAAGTTTCCGGAGCACCTCCTTACTGGTTTGCTTGGCCTGGCATTTGTCAAACGCTTCCCAGAGGAGCTGATAGACTATGCTTTGAGGGATGAGTTTGTCCAGAAAACAAGAGGTAGTAAATATGAGCTCAAAAAGGACCTGTTYACCCTTAGTAAGAGTGTTGAAATTGAGTGCCCAAGCTACCAAGGCAACCGCCTTCCACCTCAGCTTTATCAAGAGATTACCGAGATGGTTTTGAATTTTGCAGAGCAGGAAATCTATGTCAGGCCTGAAATTGTGGAAGCCGCCTCTCTTCTCGAGAGCATGTTAGGTGGCCCTGAGTATGTGAAAAACCACATGATCCTGCCTCACACGAGATCGAGTGATCTGGAGGTTCACTTGGCCATGGATGGACATCCTGTCCCTTTCAACATAAAAGGCTCTATTGCGGATAAGAAACTAAAAGACATTGGAGTTAGTCTAACAGATGACTTAATGACTCAGCTTATAAAAGGGAGATCTAATGGCCAGTCTCYCGTGGAAGTGGAAAATGAAGCCAGAACTCCCGGTCAGGAGAGAGGGGAAGAAGCACGAACGCCACGTGCAGGGGATCGTGCTGCRCTTTCAGGTGGAGCTCTTATTGCAGATGCCAGATTGCAGGTTGAGCCTAAATCGGGGCGCGATCTTGAAGCCCCCCCAACTCTTACACTGAATCAGCAGCCTCGGGGGGTGAAACTGGCTATTCAGGTGTCCAACCGAAACCACTACTGCTACTGCTCCAAGCGCCTCTTGGGACTGCACTGCTTGAAACGGCGGCAGCTGCAGCAGCTGGGGTACGTGGTGGTTGAGCTTCCCTTCTGGGAATGGTTTCCTCTGCTCAAACGCACGCGTTTGGAGAAACTGAGCTACCTCCATTACAAAGTGTTCGACCCGGCGCTGCTTCGCAGGGCTGGCTAGTCTGGTGTACTGCTTGCTCAGAGGCTGATGCAGCCTCCCAGATGCATCTCTCTTTCTGATTATGGATTAAAATGGTCTCTGGTTAAGTTTTTGGCAGGTGCTTTGTGTGCTCAGGCTGCCTTGCTAAGTTAGCCAGTCCTGCTTTGCTGACAGTCACGTGTCCCGTGCTCCCCTTTTGTTACGTCGATCCTCAAATGCTTCCATGACAAATAAAAACTAGTCCTATTCATTTTTTTCTCTGTGATTACTGTTTTCTCCGCCCTAAGTGAAAGTGGATGGATTGGGTGGCTTTCTGAGAGCAGAACAGTGTCAATGCTGTCGTGATATCTGGGAGAGAATTGAGGTGATTTTCAGTCATGAAGCTGACCTGGGTGCCAGGAACACACGTATGTATTTCCTGACTGTTTCCATCACCGTTGAGCTGGGCTGGTGGGCACGCGGTCAGAGTTTCTCCTTTAGGAGCTGTGCGTGAGCAGGGCAGAGCATGAAAGCTGAGCGGTGAGACAGAAGCTGGGTMTGAGGGTTGGAGTGCTCTGACCGTGAGACATTAATTTCTTGCTCAGCTCTCAGCAATGCCTGGCAGAGAGGATTTGCATCCTGTTGACCCTGTTGATAACGTCTGCTGCCAAATGGGGCTCACAAATCCACCGTGAGGCGATTCTCCTGCCTGGGTGACGATGAGTCCTGTKCAAACTAGAGTGCAAACTCCAGCTGTGTGGAGCATCTGCTCTGGAGGCAGCTGGTTTCACCCTCCATCACACGGCTCATCGTGTTATTTTCTTGCTCAGGATAGGGCCCGGMGTCCAATTTCTGCACGCCGTTCTGAGGACAGAGTTGCTGGCTTCTTCCTGAACTTTCAGGTGGTGTTTCTCTCCAAGAGGAGGGACGTTTCCTGAGGTGCACAGGGCAGGCTCTGCATCTGACCAGAGCTGTAGGGATTATTTCACWTGGAGCAGCAGGTGAAACTCCCACTCCCACTGCAAAGGCAGCTGAGCTGTTCTGGCTATTTTGCAGCGCGGTGTTTCAAGGCATACTGAGGTAGAGGATGGGGAAGAGAGGTGGCAGTAAGCACATTGCTCTTCCAAGACAGATACTGTATATTGGCTCGTTTTGGCTGCCTGGTTTAAAATGTTTGGGCTGGTTTTTTCCTCTCCCTCAAATACTCAGCATTATGGAGCACCTTAGTTCAGTGTCCACTRTGCATGTTCCTTATTGCAGCAGCTCCCTAGTTGTAGTAGGACACCAGGAAGGCACTTAGTGACTAGCTCCAGAAAACCTGGTTTTAAATGACTTGTCCAAGACCACAGAGGATCTTGCTGGCATAGAAAAGTAGAGAGTCAGTCCTTCAGGTCTGCATTTCACTGCCTCGGTCGGAAGATCTTCGTTCACCTTAGGGAAGGCACACACCCAAGAGAGATGGGACAGTTGTGTGACATCCTGATGGCACTTCATAGTCTTTGAGTCCTTTGTGATCTTTGAGTYATTTGTTTCGACGAGTAATGACTTYAGTAATGCAGTTTTGTGGGTGTTGTATTTTTAAAGTGTTCGTAAATTCAGAACCTCCTTTGTGCCACAGCTGCCTAGGTTGTTGCTGGCACAGAAGCTTAGTCCTAATCTCATTCCATTTAACCTGTCTCTTCACCCCCACTGTCTGTCTTCTGAGTTGCGTTTTCATGGGAAGAGTAAAAAAAAACACAGCCCTGGCTAAAAGCAGCTCAGTGACCAACTTTTGCTGTGAAGCAAGAGTGTAGCAGAGCTTTTCAGAAGAAGGGGGAGCAGTGACTTGGACATGCAGAATAACGCGCTTTCCTTCT
Organism: Oceanodroma leucorhoa; assembly: GCA_030449065.1. Lineage (NCBI taxonomy): Eukaryota > Metazoa > Chordata > Aves > Procellariiformes > Oceanodroma > Oceanodroma leucorhoa. Next base: position 2,624,807 of record JASVER010000015.1, read on the forward strand.
GAGATGTTGAAGCTGGAAAAATTAGTCTGAGTTGTTCGTCAGGGTCACAAACAGGTAGGAGAGAATCCTATAAAATATACCTGTATATACATACATAGCTCCTCATGCTGCAGAACAAGGAGCAGCTGAATTGAAAAACAGCAAGTTTAGCGAGAGAATAAATTGTTTGTAATTAACCAGAGCTAATTGCCACAGAATATTAAGAATATGGTAGAAAAGGATAGATTTAGGATGCAACCTCAGTAACAGCCTTAGGCTTGGAAGAAGACRGGAGTCTGTCCTGAGGAATGACTTGCACCCATCCGTGATTTCCCTGGTGTGAGGCAGCACTGCGAGAGAGGAGGTTGC
>JASVER010000015.1:2634979-2651039 GCA_030449065.1 Oceanodroma leucorhoa
GCTTCGGGACATGGTTTAGTGGGCATGGGTACTGGGTTGATGGTTGGACTCGATGATCTTAGAGGTCTTTTCCAACCTTAATGATTCTATGATTCTATGATTCTATGTATAGGCCAGGCTGTTGAGTCCTTGCAGTTTTCATCACCCCTGCGAGTTAGACATGCTAATCCGACTCTATATACATACCCAAAATGATTTCTTCAGGGTGCGGGGAAGCATTGAACCTTCATATGTCCCTCCACAAGCCGATGTGCCAACTGCTGGCTTGCTCCTCTTCTTCCCCGGAGCGAGGATCTGCCTGCTCGTGGCAGAGAAGAGGGTTCAAGAGGGACCGAGYGACCCTGAGAACGGGCCGGGGCTGTGCAGCTCCCAGTGGCTGTCTCTCTCTCTCTCTCTGAATAGCTTTTGCTGTTTGGCAGCGACATTAAGCTATTAAGCTTTTTCCTGTCCCCTTTAAAATTGCTGCTGTTTAAGAGTTGACTGAGTAGCCCTTGATAGGTAGTGTGTGACAGGAATGCAAAGTGATACCTAAAGCGTTTCACTCGGAAATCGGTGATTTTAATCGGAGCGTTGGAAAAGCGGAAGGGAGGCAGATTTAGTCTCAGTAAAAGTGAAAAGCCCTTTACAGTCATCTGTCCTCAATTAAAAGCCTGATGGTGCAAATGCTGACGTGATCCGGCCCCTTCTGAGCACAACCTGCCCCAGAAGCTAGACCGTTCCCTTTCCTTACGACGGTGGTAGAGAAAACGGACCACGGTCCTGAGCCGTGAGCGCCCACAGCTGTGCCGTACGTCTGCAGAAAASGGGTCCCTCGGCTTTTAGGCAGGATTGGGCACGTAAGGGCTGGCACAGCGTGGACTTGTCACCCCCCCTGACCGAGCCGCTTCTCCTCTCGCCTTTGCAGAGCACGGCAGGAGCGGCCAGACCCAAGGATGCGCTTCCTGCGGCAAAACCTTCTCCTCTTATTTCAAAACGGAGCCCGTTTACCAGCTTCCCTGCGGCCACCTCATGTGTCGCCCGTGCTTGGCTGAGAAGCAGAAGTCTCTCTCATCGATACTCTGCGGGAGTTGTAAAAGGTCGGCTGCCACGCACGACGTCAGGAGGGTTCACTTCTGAGCCCTCGGCTGCCGGAGCCTGCCGGGAGGACGAGAACAAGGAGCCGCCGCTGTTCCCTGTGTCTGTGTTGATCCGTAGGAGGACGAAGGCCGTTGGAGAACTTGCCAGATGAGGACCCGTAATGGCGGAGAGGACTTGGTCTTCTTGTGCTTACCGAGTAGTGGGGGGTGGGGGGTTAGAGCGTCGCGCCAGAGCAAAGCGATCTGAGGATAACAAAAGCCATAGCTTCTTTAACAAGGAATATGTATTTATACGGAACTGATTTCCACCTGTCGCACCCGCCCTCTTACCACCATCCCAGTGGCTCAGTGGTTTAGCATAGGTGCCTTTTGGACTGTGAGTTTAGCTTCCCTGTGAGTTAAAACCATTTACATATTTGACGAGCAGCCGTTCGGTCGTGGACCAGGCGAAGTCCTTGTGATTGACAACGTGCAAGCTACCTGACTTCTCCCCTTCCCCGCCTCACTCCCCTCCTCCCCGCGGTGCCCTCGCTCTGCCGCGGGAGCACGTCGTTCATCCCGGAGTCCAGCAGGTCGCAAAGAGAGGCCGTGGTCAATGCGTGAGCAACCGGCAGCGATCTCATCCTGCTCGTACGAACTCTTGTAGAAAAGCCATCGCATTACACCAAACGTCACTCTCGGTTTATGTCGTGCGACTGGACCGGCTCCCGTCTGGCTGATAGACATTTAAGCCTTAATAAAATTATGTTTAAAGTCAGGTTCTCTTTCTGACTCGTAATTGGTCTCATTGTGAGTCTTAATGATTCCGTGGAGTGAATCTCTTTGCAGAGTACTGAATAAATGGGCTGGAAAAAGCCAAGTCAGTCGACACAAAGGATCTGCAGACCCGTGGGTTTTAGGGGGGTTGTCACAGCAGCTGCGTGGACCGTCACAGCGTTGAGACTCAGATACCTAAACCCGAGGAGGTCTGGTCTCAAAGAGCTGTTCGGAAAAAAAAAACAGAAGGAAAGTCACTCGGATATGTTCTGTCTCCAGCATGTCCTGGATGTGCCAGGGGTGACAGCAGAGGGTTTTGTCACCTGTATAACCCCCCGCTGTTGCCACTTAATTGGTAATTTCTCTCCRCGGAGCAGACGTTACTCGCTGGTGTTCTGTGCCGGTTTCTCTGGGGTAACGAGCCTCCAGSTGACTCAACTCACCTTTGCGTGTAATACCTTTATTCTCTTAAAAGGCACCTACTTGCTGAGCAACCCATAATGTCCGTGGCTTTCTGGTCATGGAAATAGCAGTCTCGTCAGGCAACTGAAACACGGCTTTGTATCAGCGCTCAACTGACCTTGCTCTTTGCGTCAGTGGGAGTTTATAATCAATCTCCATTTGTAGCAAAAATAGGAAGTCCCCATCTTTAAATAATAAGGGGTTAGAAAATAGGCAAAAAAAATCCTAAAAGTCCCACAATTCAGAGGCAGCAAAAATCCTCTTAATGCTGTGGTGKTGTTGTGTTTGCAGTGATCCATCCCGGCGTGATTCAGCTCTCACACCTCCTCCGCCCCACATCTCCAGGGAACGATCGCTGCCGGAGGAGCTCCCCATCCGCACAGYCAGCTCGTTCTTCTCTGGCACTAACGAAGCCCGGTCGCCTCTGACGAAACCCAAAGCCGCCGGCTCAGCCAAGCAGCTTTCCTGCCCAAAAGTTGCTCGTGATATCCTGCCGGTGGGCAGCGATTCGGGCTGGGAGCCATCTCCCTGGGGTTGAAGGCAGTTAGCACCCTGTTTGTCCTCCTCCTTAACCCTGTAGGACCCTTTGGCAGCAAGTTTCAACCCCTGCGTCCCCTCCTGCTGACACAGGGAGGGAGAAGGGATGAATTTCCCTCTGCGCCCACTTCTCATGGCTTAGGGAAGGACCACGGGCCCCCCAGCTGGGTGCGAGTCCTCCCGGTCGCTCCCCTTGCAAACGAGGGGGACACTGAAACCTCTGTGGGCRGCAGAGACCCTCTCTGCACCCCAAGAAGATGGGCTTGGTGGCAAGTGACTCACGTAGCCAGGACTTCCCCTGGGGTCTTCTGCCAGCCCCCACAGCAGTTCCCCTTAAGCTCCCACCCAGAATGGGCCGATGCCACCAGCAAATGTATTTCCCGGCACCGAGCCCGTCTTCTCTTCGGGAGGTGGGGAACGGCTTTTGATTGAAGGCTGAGCAATTATTTCTTCTAACGCTCTCCTTCAGGTGCTTTTAGGAGGACGAATCCTGGTCAGCTACCTCCTGACGTGACGTCTGCATCCCAGCGGGATGGATTTGGATGGGCAAGCGATAAAGGCAGCGCCCCGGCAAATCTTGACGTTGGCTGCTCTTCCTTCTTTAAACGAGCATCGAAGCTATTTTTCCATCATGTCACGGAAGCAGAGGAGCATCTTTAGCCATGATATGAAAAAAGAAGGTGCTGTGCTCAGCCAGGAGGTGCAGGATCCCCCCCCTCCCCATCAGCCTCCAGCCATTAACCCCCCCATCAGCCGCGAGTTCGTGGCGACCGGCTGAAAGGCTTGTGACAGGCTGGGGGAGAAGCGGTCACCGCTAAATGCCGCGAAGACGGGCCCATTTGAGGAGCATTAGTTCAACCAGATGGGAGATGGGARCGCTCCTTTGCCAGCCTGACCTGCTTTCTGTCGCCAGTGCAGGAGCAACGTGTTTAAATGCAGTTTCTCCTTCTCTGCTGTGAGCTGCATTCCCCCTCCAGCCACGGGCAAAAGCAGAAAAAATGCACAAATCGGTGAAAATCCAGTTTTTCACGCGGTACCCGATGTCCTCTAATTTATTCTGATTAAACTTCGTCGCTTTGACCTCTGCGTTGGGCAGCATGGGCTGCGGCGGAGCACCACGACCTCCATCCTCTCTCCTGCCCCCGGAGAGGCTCTTAAAAACCTCGGTGGAGGCTTCAAAGCTAACAAAGCTCCTGCTGTTAATGAAGGATGGGGGGGAATATACTTGTGGTTTGCCCTGACCATGTGTGATGGTGTGATCACTCAGGGACTGGAAAAACCRTAATTTCTGTGCAGCAATGATGCCTTAAAGCTACGGGTGTAGCCGGAGGGTGTTTTACGTGCGAAACAGCGCGGGAACGTTGCAGGTCGCTGCTGGGCACCCCGTTTCCCACCATCCAGGTTATTCCCCGACGTGAAAAGCGATGGGGAAGGGCRCAAGCAGCGAAGCTCCGCGGCTGAGCCTCTCCGGCAGCCCCCCGGCCTCTTTGCTGATGTCTAGGAAGAGCTGGGGCCGTATTTCGGCTGAGCAGGAGGGCTGGGGGGCAGGGGGGGGGAGTGGATTTGAGGATGCTGCCCACTCCCCACCCCGTGGCAGGCCTTTGGGGCTTTCCTCCGCGAGCCGAGGCGAGCTGGGTTATAGATAGCAGGCAGCTAACGCCGCCGATTAATGCCGCGGCGGCCGCGGCGCCCGCCTCGCATGTCGTTAGGAGATCAGCGCTAACGAAGGGGGCTCCTCTGGGGCCCCGGGAAGAGCCTGGGGAAGAGCAGGGACGTGGCAGAGCAAATCCGGTGCTGGGGAGGCAGAGAAGGAACCCCCTCCCCCCCCCGCCGTGGTTGATGTCGGGGGRTTTGGAGCATGGATTCAGTAGCCCCCCCAAGCATCAAGCAGGAGCTGGATGCGGGTTGGGGGGGCCCCAGCGTCAACCGGGGGCCGGGTACCAGTGAGCATCACTGCCCAGCAAGGGTGCTCCCGCCCGAGTCTGCCCAGCCCCGTGAAACCCCGTCATCCTGCGATYGCTTCCCCCATGACTCACCCCAGATAACCCCAATAGTTTCATCGCCAAAACCTCCTTTTTATGTTTTCTACGCATTTTTTTTTTGCCTCCCCCTGCCTCCCCCTTCCCACCTCATCCTCCCCTTGATTCCCGTAAGTGATTCTGCGTTGCGGCTGCGGAGCCTCTGCAACTTGGAAAAACATTTTATTAACCTTCCTTGACTTTAAAGAGCATAATTACATTTTAATCTCATATTCCCGCGTTATCATTCCAGACACAGAGTCATTTGAATGCAGATYGTTCCCGGTTAATGTAATTTTACGATACAGTAATGAAGAGACGGAGCATGAGCGTGTAACACCCAATTTAGAGCTGACATTTGGGTTTCTTTTAAAGAAAAGTTTTCCCAGCCGAGGGCTTTTGCGTCCTCCTCCGTCCTGCAACGCAACTGGGTTTCGGCTCCCGCTGTGAAGGGATGGGTTTGGATGGGGAAACGTGGCCGGTGGTAATAATATTGGTCATTAAAGCTGCCCATGGCTGCCCCACGTGGGTGATTCAGCGTCTCTGGTGATGGGCACGGGGCAAATTTGGGAACTCATCACTCCCCTGGTCCCAGGGAAACCCAAGTCAGGGGCTGCGGTTACCTTCACCCCACTTGGGAGAGGGGAAATCAACCTCATCTTACTCATCAAAAAGCCTAGGAGTCCCCCCAAAAACCAGGACCGTCACCMCCCCCAGGTTGATGCATCCCTCCAAAATCACAGGACAAGAGACGGGGGCAGGCTGGGACCCCCAGCACTGCAAGCAGCACCCCAAAATAGGTGCTTGCCCTTACCCCTGCGTGCCTCAGTTTCCCCTGCGCGGCGAAGCGCTGTTCGTCCCCCTCCAACACCCCCCGCTGATGCCCGTGGAGCCCAGCACGGCGCTCGCTTTGCTTGTCAAAGCATTTTCCTTCTGCCAGGGCGGATCGCGGCGGRGCCGCGGCTTCCTTCGGGATGCTCGGGCAGAGCAGCAGCCCCTTCCCCCACCCCGGGTACCACCGTCCCCCTCGCTCCAACCGGGGCTGAGCCAGGCCGGGTCGCTGATCCGGCAGAAAAGGGAAGCTAACGAGGGTGAGAAAACGAGGGGTGCTAATGAGGGTGGGGAACAGCCACGCTCCAGACAYCCCAAGTGATCCCCAGGCTGATTTTTATGGTTCTCTGCCTCAGTTCCCCACCTTTGATGAAGATGAGTTCAGGGTGGGCTGAAGGGTAGAAAATCACCCCAGAGGCTGGACCACGGCTGGCAACATCCCCCCCATTGCCCACCCCATCCCTCCCAGCACCCCCAAACGAGCCCCTCCTAATCACCGCGAGCCAGCCCCAGCGCGTTGGGGGGAGCAGCGGATGCTCGTTAGGCGCCTGATTCCCCTCTGCATATTAATTTCACGTTGCCGAGGTCGCCCTCGGTGTTGCTGGAAAGGGGATCGGGGACCGGCTGGAATATTCATGGCTGGATGGTGCGGGGAGGGATTTTACACCGGTTGGGGGTGGGGGGAAATCGCTGCCATTTGCCCCGTATTGACGTTTCTGACAGCCCATCGGTGACACGAGCGTGCCGGGTCTCAGCACGGATGGAACCCGCTGGGTGCCCAAAGACGGGTCAATGCCAGACCCAAAGGTGTTGGTTTTTCTTTTTTTTTTTTTTTTTTTTCCTTTCGCTCTCTCCCTCTGCCATTTGTTTCTCTGCCTTCTTGGTGAAAAATAGGTGGAAGAGGCAGGTGAGCGGTGGGTGGCAATGACGGGGCCCTCGTGGCAGGGTCCTGCTCTACACCCCGCCGCTCCGTGGTCCAGCGCTGCAGCCGAGCCCCTTGGTTTAGGTGCRTCTTTGTGCACCCCGAAGTTCTCCCCCAGCCCTGACCCCATCGCTTCCCTCCAGCAYCCCCTCCCAGACCGGCATCGTTCAAACCAGCACCCCTCCCAAASTGGTATCCCTCCCCAGACCAGCAYCCTCCAARCCAACAACCCGCCCTGAACCAGCACCTTCTGAATGAGTCCCTCCCCAAACCAGCACCACCCCCAGACCAGCATCTTCTAAACCAGTATCCCTCCCAAACCATCACCCCTCCCCAAACCAGCATCCTCCAAACCAACAACCTTCCCCAGACCAGCATCTTCTGAYCGAGCACCCCTCCCCAAAACCACATCCCACCCAGACCAGCACCTTCTAAACCAGTATCCATCCCAAACCAGCTTCCCTCCCCAAACGAGTACCCCTCCCAAACCAGTTTCCCTCCCCAAACCCGCGTCCCTCCCAGACCAGCACCTTCTGACTGAGCACCCYTGCCCAAACCCGCACCCTCCCTCTCCAGCACCCCTCCCCAGGAGCTGGCCGTCCCCGGGGTGTCCCGTGCCCCTCGGAGCAGCCACGGCTCGGTTGGGAGGGGGGGGATTCACCAGCCCTGAGCGCTGCCGCTTGCGCTCCGGCACTGAATCACCTCAMTTGCAGATTCGCTTGGATGCGATTTGGGGAAAAAAAAAAGGACGGGAAAAAAAAAAAACAAACCAACAAAAAATAACCCAGCCCTCTTCTTCTTCCTCCTCCTCCTCCTCCCCTGGGAAGGGGCGACAGCGGCATAAATAGCGGCTGGCGCAGCACGGGGCCAGACGCAAAGCGAGCGGCGGCTTCCCCTGGCACGGCTGCGGGCACCCTCCGTCATGGCAGAGCCTTCGCTGCCCCTCTCCTTCCTCTGCCTCCTCGCCCTGTCCTCCGCCTGCTACATCCAGAACTGCCCCCGGGGCGGCAAGCGGGCCCTGGCCGACACAGCCCTCCGACAGGTACATCATGGGATGGGGGTTTGGGGGGACGGGATGGGGGTTTTGGGGGGACACAGCGGCTCAGTGGGGTGCGGAGGACCCCTGTCAGCACCCTTGTACCCTTCAGCCCACCCTGAACTCACCTTCATCAAAGGTGGGGAATCGAGGCAGAGAACCATAAAAATCAGCCTGGGGATCACTTGGGGTGTCTGGAGCGTGGCTGTTCCCCACCCTCATTAGCACCCCTCGTTTTCTCACCCTCGTTAGCTTCCCTTTTCTGCCGGATCAGCGACCCGGCCTGGCTCAGCCCCGGTTGGAGCGAGGGGGACGGTGGTACCCGGGATGGGGGAAGGGGCTGCTGCTCTGCCCGAGCATCCCGAAGGAAGCCGCRGCCCCGCCGCRATCCGCCCTGGCAGAAGGAAAATGCTTTGACARGCAAAGCGAGCGCCGTGCTGGGCTCCACRGGCACCCCATTTTTGGGGAGGCTGGGGGACATGCCCAAGGGCACACGGTGGGGCAGTGGCAGAGGAATGAGTGGACACCCCCCCCCCAAAAATGCTGTTGTCACCTCAAGGAGGAGACTAGGCTTGGCCACAGCTGAGCATCCCCACGGGGGGACAAGGCACCCCATGGAGCAGAGATGGGGAGGACATGGGGGGCAGCGGGGAGCCCCCAGAACAGGGGTAGCACGAGGCCACGCTGCTGGTGACGGGGACAAGACAGGCCAGCGTGGCACCTCCAGGGCTGGCAAAGCAGTGGGGTGGGGGCTGCCTTCCAAYACAAGGGAGAGCAAGCAGGGTGTACCCCCCTTTTTTTGGGCGGGGGGGTTACGGGGGACTCAAGCAGCTCCTTCCCCCAGTGCATGCCCTGCGGCCCGGGGAACAGAGGCAACTGCTTCGGCCCCGGCATCTGCTGCGGCGCGGAGCTGGGCTGTTACCTGGGCACGGCRGAGACGCGGCGCTGCGCCGAGGAAGACTACCTGCCTTCGCCCTGCCAGGCCGGCGGGCAGCCCTGCGGCTCCGGCGGCCGCTGCGCCGCACCCGGCATCTGCTGCACCGCCGGTAATACGGGGGGGGGCGTTGGGGACAGCGGGATGGGGGGCTGGAGAGTTTGGGGTGTCTTGGGACCATGGGGGGGGTGGCAACGGCGTGGGTCAGTCCTCCGGTTAGACCTCACCTTCYGAAGGGGAAACTGAGGCACAGAGCGGCAGCATTGTCCCCGTTTTCGGATAATTTTGGGATAGTCAGATTCAGACTAGATGTAAGGAAGAACTTTTTTACGCTGAGGGTGGTGAACCACTGGCACAGGTTRCCCAGAGAGGTGGTAGATGCCCCATCCCTGGGAACATYCAAGGTCAGRYTGGACGGGGCTCTGAGCAACCTSAKCTAGTTGAAGATGTCCCTGCCCACGGCAGGGGGGTTGGACTAGATGATCTTTGATGGTCCCTTCCAACCCAAACCATTCTGCGATTCTATGATAAGGACTGGGCTCRGAGCTCCTTCCCAAGCCACCACCATGCGGTATTTCCCAGCCCGGCACACACAACCTTCCCSATGTGCTGGAAAAAGCCCAGCCAGCCCCGCTGCCTGGTCAACGGGAGGGACGAAGCTGGAGCGCGAGCTCTGTAGGCACCCCCCGCTGCCACCAACCTCTTCCCCACCCGAAAATAAAACACTCGTGGTCCTAAATAACCCGTCCCGTCGTTTTTGCTTTCCGTTGAAGAAACCTGTGCGATGGAYGCCGGCTGCCTGGACGAGGGCAGCGACGGGGCTCAGGAGGCGGCGGAGAAGAACCTGACGGTGCTGGACGGCTCAGCTGGAGATCTGCTCCTCAAGCTGATGCACTTGGCGAACCGGCAGCAGCAGCAGGGCAAGCACCCCCTCCTCTGAGCCGGGGTGCCGGGCGTCCCCCCGACCGTCACCGATGCCCCCACCCCAGCCTTGTAAATATGAGACCCAATAAAAGTCCTCGTGCACTGTGGTGGCTTCATCCGGGGTGCTGGGGACGGGTCATGGGGGGAGCTGGGGGACCCCACTGGGGCTCGGGTGRGGGGTTCTGGAGGTTGTTGGGTCTTCACCCCCCCCCCCCCCAAATCCTCACCCACCCCCCCGCGGTTCGGCTCCCATCCGCAGCRGTTTTGCCGGGCTGGGTGCAGGATTCGGCCCCGTCCTCGCAGTGCTAAGGGAAGGAAGCGCAGGCAGAGCCGGCTTTTGGGATCCGGCCATTGAGTCCCACCCCAGGAGCCCCAGCAGCACCCATGGGTGCTGAGCCTCCCAGCACCCCCAGCCCCGGGAGATTGGGGCATCACGCCCCGGGAGGTGCCACCATCATGTTACCTTTTGGCCAAGACCCCTCTTTGGGGCTGATTCGGGGCCCCGATGCCTTCAGGAACCGGCACAACAGGCGGCTTCAAGCCACGTCTACTAAAAATGATAAAAAGTAAGGAAAACCACCCCAAAAAACCCCAAGAGCAGAAAGGTTTGGGTTCCCAGCGTCATACAACCCCCCGGGGCTGGTCTCATCTTTCCCTCCCATGGCTCACAGAATTGGTCCCCCCCAGACACCGAGGGCAGGACCAGCCCCCCAGTTATTCCACCATCACCCCTCAAATTTGGGGTACCGTTACCTCAACCCTCTTCCCTCCCCAGGTCTCTTACCCTGGCAGGGTCCCTGCTCCGGGCTCGCTCCAGGCTGGGATCTGGCCACGGCACGGGGGACAGCTCGTCCTTTATAATGTCCCCGAGGGAGGTGGCACCTCCGGGGAGGTGGAGCTCCTCCACGCCGGCRGGACCCATCCTGCAGCTCCCCGCACCTCGGAAGGGGGTGCAGGATTAACCCAGCACCCGCTCCCCRCGATGAGCATCTTATCCCAGCCCTGGGGAGGTGGGGGAATCACCCCAAAATCCTTGGGAAAGTCCAGCGCTGATGGGTGACCCTGAGCTGGACACCCGTGGGATGAAGAAATGGGGCTGTGAAGCCCAGTCCTGGCCCTCAGCCTGTCCCGGGGTGCAGGATGYGAACCCCAACCTCTCCTGCAGCATCGGGGACGCGTGGCTGAGCCGGGGCGAYGCTCCAGGCTGACGGGAGCCTCGGCATCGGGGTGTCAAGGTCCCAAAAAGCACCAGGAGCTGATAATTGGGGGATTTTTTTTTCACACTTGTCTCCCTGAGATGCATCCCATGCCTGCCCATGGGGGTCCGGGCACCCCAAAACTGGCCGTAGGGGCTCCTGGATGGTGTGTTTCCCCCCCACACCCCACCCCACAGCGGGAAGGCAGCCAGGGTTGAGGCGCTGGGACGTCACCCGGCGGATGCTGAGCCCCGTTTCCAACCCATTAGCACGGACCCCGGYGCCCGGCTTGTCCCCAGGGACCAGGACTCACCGGCTGCCCGACCCCGGGTGGGTGACGAGGACCCGGCTGCCCCCGCCGCCGGCCACCGCGGCCACGCTAAGTGGCAGATTTCGAAGCAAACCGGAGGGGACAAGGAGAGGTCACGGCTCTCGGGCGCCGAGCTGCCTAATCCCCAATTAAGCAGGCGCGGGGAGGGACCGGGRTAACGGCCTCGATAGACGCAAGATTTGTCCTCAGCAGAGGAATTTATTCAAGCCGGGAAGCTCTTAATTGCGGTAACGAAGGCGAGGGCTCGGGGCAAGCAGGACCCCGGGTGATTGCATCAGCCTTCGGGCCCATCCTCGGTGCCGTTTCTCTGGGGGGTCCTTCGCCTGCTGACGACGCGGTCCAGGGCATCACGTTCAAGYCCCGGGCGCAGCTCCAGGGCAGAAGCAACGGGGGAATTTGGGTTTTCAAGCCTTTGCCGATGAGGTTCGGTGTTTTCAGGCTGCCTCGGTGCTGTTAGATGACAGCAGGCGGGGACGGGCTCGGCGTCACTGCCATCCCGGAGCGGGACAAGGCCAGCGCTGAGCTTCCCCCAAAGGCCTGAGATGGGTAGGAAGGACCAACACCGCGTTTCCCACCCCRGATGCTCCCGGAGGAGGGTACGGGTTTGGTTTCCCCCCTCATCAGAAGGGATTTGAAGCCAAGGGAAGCACAACACCCCCCTCGCCCCGCTCCTGAGTAGACGCATCCCACCAGGCTCTGGAGATGCTTTCCTTCATCCCTACCCAACCCACGYCGGAGAGGTCCCGAAGGGGACACGGCGTGCCAAGCCACAGCTCAGCAGCCCCAAGGGCTTGGCAGAGAAGGGACCCGAGCCCCAAACGCCATCCGCAGCCTCCGCACGTTCCCCCCCCCCCCGCCGCGGTCGGAGTCATCACCAAGGAGAAAACCAACACCTTGGCCTTGACCTCACGTCCTCGACCTCCGGCTATTAGCAGAGCCCTTCGGTGTGGAAAGCAATGCCTTGTGGTTTTTAAGGGAAACGGGTGACGCCGGTGCCGGCATCTGTAAGTAGGAGCCGGCACTATATATAGACACGACCATTTGCCGGGGTGAGAAGCCGAAAAGCTTCCCGACCCCGCAGCCATGCCCTGCAAGGCGCTCGCCGTCTGCCTCCTGGGGCTCCTGGCTCTCTCCTCCGCTTGCTACATCCAGAACTGCCCCATCGGGGGCAAACGTGCCGTCCTGGACATGGACATCAGGAAGGTATGGCCCGACGGGCTGGGAGAGCTCCTAACCCCCTCCGTTCCTTCCCCCCCCAGATGCCGGCAGAACGGAGGAAAGGACCAGGGGAAAGGCTCAACGGCGGTGCGCCGACCCCAGGTGCTTTCCCGAATTAACTCTCCCCCCCCTTTCTCCCTCCCTTCCCCCCGAGCAGTGCATGCCCTGCGGTCCCAGGAACAAGGGCCGCTGCTTCGGTCCCAACATCTGCTGCGGAGAAGAGCTGGGTTGTTACCTCGGCACCCCCGAAACCCTGCGGTGTCAGGAGGAAAACTTCTTGCCGACGCCCTGCGAGTCGGGACGCAAACCCTGCGGCGGGAGCGGAGGGAGCTGCGCGGCCGCCGGCATCTGCTGCAGCAGCGGTGAGGGCAGCGCCGGGGAGGTCTCGTCCCCGGGGGGGGGTCCTCAGGCGCGAGAGGTTACGATATAAAAGGGGGCGAGGGGACGTTCCCCAAGGGATCATCTTTGTCCCGTCCATCCATCTCCCCCCGCCAGCCGGGGCCACCCCGCTCAGGGCAGACCCGATCCCGACCCCAGGGACGGCGAGACCAGACCGTGAGGTTCTGGGGACGGGGGAAAGCCGACAGCAACCAAATTTYGGGGGCTGAGGAAGCGGCAGGATGCCACAGCCCCCGCCCCCTCCTGCTTTCAGTATGGTTTTCCAAAAATCCCRGCCTCCTCCCTCCGTCAGGCGCTAGCAGAGATCCCGCTACAAATCCTGGGGAGCTACAGGGCACGAAGCGAACGCGATCTTGCCCGATATTATGAAAACCCAGCGCCGGGGGGGGGGGCTCGGAGGGCTGGTTCGTGCCGTCTCATTTCACGCGGTGCCCTCCCCTTCCCCTCCCCGCGCAGAGGGCTGCGTGGCCGACCCATCCTGCGACCAAGAAATGCTGATTGCATAGACCGCCCCGGAGGGAAGCACCGGCGGGATCCCGTATCCATCCAGCCGAACCAGCCCCGCGTCAGGCCGAGGAGAGACGAGCCAAGGTCTGTGACTCAGATCTCAGTGATGATATTAGAAATAAAACTTGTACAGAAACAAAAAAAAAAAAGTGTGGTTTTTGTGCGCTTGCTCGGTTTAGGTGCAGACTCAGGGGGGCTGGCCGGAGAGAAAAAGCCATTTTTAGGAAAGCGTAGCTAAAAAGCAAGAATTCCAGGTCGATTCCGTACAGCTGGTGTTTTACCCCGGGGGAGGTGGGCTCAGCCCGCCTGGGCGCTGCCCGAACCGCAGCAAACTCCGGGCTGGTGTCGGGCAGCCCAAAACCGGCGGGTTTAGGGCAAAGCTGAGAGTCTGCACGACAAGAAGAAGGCAGAACCGCCGAAGAGGACCCAGAGTAGTTACAGCATCATCTACAGCTGAAGCCCCAGGTGATGAGTAAAATAAGGGTAAAGGGGAGAGGAGACAGACAAAAGCCAGTATCACTTAAGACGTCCTCTGCGTAATTTTCTTATTTAGCCGCACCAACGGGTGCGCAAAAGAGGGTTTAAAGGACGAGCAGGAACGACAGGTCCTTCCACCACAGCAAAAACCAGAGAAACAATTAATTCCTCCCCCCAACAACAAAAAGCGGAGGGTCAGCGTTTCCCCCCGAGCCCTTCAGACCTCCTTTTCTTTCAAAAGCATCGAGAGGGGTCGGCCTGCGGCCAGCGCCACGGCTACGCCGGGGAGCTCAGAGCCAGGATCCGGCTCAGGACCATTCCTGCTCCGCTTCCCCCCTCCCTCCACGCTGGGTGTGAAAGCGGGAGGGATCCAAACACGTGGGAGGTGGAAGCGCGGAGAGTCAGAGCCGCAGGCACACCAACACCAGCAGCTTCTCCGGCAGCTTTTCCGCCCCCTCGCAGAGCTGAGACAGGCTGCTGGTGCCTCTGCCGCTTGTGGCAAGCCCAAATTTCTCCCTCACCCTCCATCCCGCAGGCGTTAACCCTTCCGAAGAACCACAGCCAGACCCGCAGGRTTTCTCTTAACAATTCTGTGGTTGGTTTATACATTAAAAGGAAGAAAAAAAAAGGGCTCAGAAGCGGAGCCTCTGGACAGAAACCAGGCCGAGGCCGCTAAGACAACACGGTCCGTTTGACGATCCGCCCGTCCTTGTCGATGGCGAAGTTGTAGTTGCGGGGGTTGTCCAGGCACTCCTCAATCCGCGCGTCCAGGTTCTCGGGGGTGATGAACGTTTTGGCTTCCTCCTGAACCGAGGGCAAGCACCGGCTCTTAACTCAYGTCCGCGGACGAGTCGCTACGGGCAGCGCAGGAGCTGCTGGTGCCTGCGGAGCTCCGAGAGCCCCCCGAGATGCCACCAGCATCGCCAGGATCTCAGCAGGAGCCGAGTCCAGAAYGAGGAAACCTTTCTTCTCTCACTCGGGATTATTCCACCCTCTGTTTTCAGAGCTCTCACTCAGCCTCTATCCCATCCACACGCTGTCAAYGCTCCCGGAAGGCGCTAACACTTATGTTCCCAGCAACCAACATAAAAAAAATCTCGGGAAAAATCAGCCTACGGCTTCCACATCGCTCCCGCGGGCGTCAAACCGCCGCCAAACCCCTCGCAGGGACGGCCGGCGGCGTCCTCCCCAGCAGGCACCAGCTGCTCTTACCTGCAGCTGGAGAACCTCCTTCTCCTTCTCCTTCAGGAAAGCCTCCACTGTCCTGGCCTTGTTCGCCGCAGCCTGCAGCTTCTGCTTCTTCCGTTCTTCCTCTTCTTTCCTAATTCGTTCCTCTCTGTCATATGGAAAGGAAGAAAAAACAACCCAAAACAACAAGGCTTCGGTGAATGCTCACGCCCTGCGGGGTGGCACTAATCCCTCGGGATGCGAAGCCCTGCAACTTTGGGTGCAGCCAGAAGAAACGGGAAGGAGCCGAGCGGCCGCGCCGGGGAGGAGAGCCCGGGCTGAACCCCGCGGGAGGGCAAAATTCACGCAAAATCGTAACGCRAAAGCTTTCAAACAGACCGGCACTGACACGCGCGGCACAGAGCTGAGACCCAGCGGGGTCTGGCTCCGCTTGGGAGCTCCAAGTCGGAGCACACGATTCTTCCAGCAGGATCTGGATGCGGAAGCTCGAGTGTTTCGTTACGAGCCAAGGGGCAGCCAGCGGGGACGGGCCYGACGGGATTTTCCCTTTAACCTTCTCCCGCTGTCGAGATTCAGCAGACGCTGATTTTCTTGGAAGCACGGAGACGCTTCCCGTGCCCGACCAGAGGACGCGGCTCCCTGGGAGCGGCGCGGGAGGGAMCACGGAGAAACTTATCCTGCCGATGACCCCGCAGGAGAGCGGGAGGTTGTCCAGCGCTCGGTAACTTACCCCTCAGCAGCGAGAGGCGCTGGGAACACGACCGCTGCGTATGCAGATTTATTTAAAAAAGGTCAAAATTTAGGTCAAGTGTCTTTGGAAAAAATTAAGCCTGACTCTAACCAACCCGGGTGTTGAATTTAGTTCTGCGGGAGTAAAAATCAAAGCCATGAAGTAAAAATCAAACCCCGGCTTCGCGCGGGGCCGGCCTGACCTGCGTTCCCGCTGCCGGGCGTTCTCCGCCGCGTTCCAGGCCATCAGGCGCCGGTGTYCCTCCGTCAGCTCCGCCGAGTCCTCCCGGGACAGCAACGCCTCCCGCTTCTTCTGCAGCACCTCGGCCCTGAACTCGGCCCTGCCGGGAGGGGAGGGGAGGGGGCTCAGCTCCTGCCCGGGGCTGGGCGCCCAGGGGGTTCTCCCAAACCTGCCCCATAGCAGAGCCAGCCCCACCACCCCGACCCTCCCCTGCCCCACAGCGTCTCGGCCCCACCACCGTGGCCCTTCCCTACCCCACAGTGAGCCGGGGTCTAGCC
>JASVER010000015.1:2658998-2681881 GCA_030449065.1 Oceanodroma leucorhoa
AAAAAAAAGATTTACAAACAAAATAACAGCCTGTATCAACTCTCCAGAAGAGAGATGGTATGACAATATTAATCCAAACATCACGCTATTTAATTCCCCAATAAAACATTGGAAAAAAAGGAGCCAACAGTATCTGCACTAACACTTTGCTACATATAAAATCTCCAGCTAATATGAAGCTTATGGTACCAACCTCTAAAACAGTTAAGATATATACACATATTTTTTGGGGGGGTATATTAACAAACAGAATATTACAAAATATTAAAGAAGGCAACTCTTCTGTCATTTGTTTTGGGGCGTGGATTTGTTTTTTTTTTTTTCTTCACTTGAAGTTGGCGTAGTCTGAGAAGGCGTCGATATATTCCTGCACCACCTTGTAGCAGAATTCGTACTGTTCCTGCGGGATTYGGGGAGAGCACAGTGTCAGACCAAGAAAATTCTCACCTGAGACATAATTTGATGCTTCACGGTCTGCGGCAAGCTGGGACCGAGCGTGGTCAGGTGTCCTCAGCCCAGACCGAGGGCCGGAACCGGATCCCCACCCATGAGCAGGTCCCACCTCCTTTGTGACCCCAAAACTGGGCTGCCCACCCTCCTTGCTGGGGTGCCACCAGCAAAAGAAACCCTGCTTTCCCCTTCCTCTCTGAGGTCCTACTTTGACCCCAAAAAGAGTTTTTTTAAAATCCCTGAGCAACCTTCCAAACCCCTCTTGCAAGACCTCRTCTAGTCCTGCCTGCTCCTCCCCTCCCTGCCATGCTGCCGGCCCAAGCCCGTGCCACAGCCGTTCCAGGACGGATTTCCAGGCTCCTGGAGCCCATAAATACGTGGGCTGTGGCTGAGGATGTCTCCACGGWGGCTCCTACAGCTTGTGTCAGTGCTCAAAAGGGGCTTGATGCCTTCAGCCAGACAAGCTCCACTCTTCCAGATGACCTAACAGGAAGAAGGGGAGATACCTCCTGACCCATCTCCATCCCTTACTCTTTTATGGAGAGAGAAAACCTTCAACCGAGGAGTTTTTGCTCAACGTTGAGTCCCCAGCCCATTCCCGCTGAGGTCCGGGGTGGCAGGAGGAGCGTGGGGTGCGCTCAGCTGCGCTTACCAGTGTCTGCACCATATGCGGCCTCTGTAGTCTTAAACTCTTCACCGTCTGAAAGACGTCAAGAATCCCTTCTGCCTTCACCCTTTCCAGGACAGTGCTCAGCGCACAGAAGGTGCCTGTTCTTCCTGCTCCGGCACTGGCAAAGAGAAACCAGAAGGTAAAGGAAACCATCCTGACCACGTTGGCTTTGCTCAGGGGACAATCCATAGGGGAACCACTAGAGAACTGGAGGAGCCAATGGTCCTGCCCCAGCCTCTCCTAGTTTAGCTAGGACCTGCTCTACAAGACTGAAGCCTCTTTGCTTAGCCGAGCAGAAAAACCCCGTACCACGTCTGCCCCGGCTGCTCCTGCTCAGCCCAAGTCTTCCGAAGGACCTTTGACCACCTCCAAAGCTTCTGGCAGAGCAGGTCCCCTCGGAGGGGTGGCCAACCCCTGCTCCACCTGGGCTTTACCTGCAGTGCACAGTGATCGGGTGGTTGCCGGACTGCTGCTGCTGCTTCTGCACAGCCGCGATGATGTTGATCATTCCCTTCCCATCCCCGGGGATCCCAACTTCTGGCCAGCCGTGGAAATGAAACTGCCGAATCTGTCGGCTCTTGTTTTCCTGGTGGAAGASCACAGCTCGAGGTCAGTAAGTTGGTGGGAGACCCGTACCAAGAAACCCACCAGCTCAAGGCTTTGGGAAAACCATCTGCTTAGGAAAGCTGCCCGCTTGTGGAGGGGAGGCATTCCCGTGGCATGGAGCAGAGCAGGACRTGGGGAATGGGGAGCAGGAGGGAGGCTGGGTGGTGGGCACAGGGACAAGGCAGAAGGAGGACGAGGGCTGTTTGGTGGCAGCAGGGCAGAGGGGCTGGATGACAAGAGATCAGCAGGACAGGAACCCCCAGGGGTGGGAGGTAAGTGTAGGGAAGAAGGTGGGATTGCAGGGGACGGACACGACTTTGGGATGACGGGGAGATGATGGAGCTGAAGATGCCGGAGGGAAGGTTCAGCACTTGGAAGAGGAACCACAAAGCACCCTAAACACCAACAGGGGTTAACGACAGCCAAACC
This sequence comes from Oceanodroma leucorhoa, assembly GCA_030449065.1. Lineage (NCBI taxonomy): Eukaryota > Metazoa > Chordata > Aves > Procellariiformes > Oceanodroma > Oceanodroma leucorhoa. The sequence goes on from JASVER010000015.1 coordinate 2,661,154, forward strand.
CAAGAGCACCTCGAGCTCYCCGCAGGGGGAAGGCCAGACTCTTACCCTGGTGTTCGTTACCAGCAGGTCCCGCACCGTATAGCTCTCGCACTCCTCCTCTTTTTTCAGCTCCACAGTGATGTCTCCATAAGACACTGAGCCGTCAGATGGCCAGTACTGGGCACACTTCTCCTGAGAAAGCATTACAGGAGGAGACAGGGTGAAGATCCCATACTTTTCCCATGGGCTTGAATGGAAGGAGTCTTCTCCTGCGGCTGACAGCTGCCCAAAGCCACGTGGGATCTCATAGAATCAGAGACTGGTTTGGGTCGGATGGGACCTTAAAGATCTTCTAGTCCAACCCCCTTGCCATGGGCAGGGASACCTTCCACTACATCAGATGGCTCGAAGCCCCGTCCAGCCTGGCCTGGAACACTTCCAGGGATGGGGCATCCACAACKTCCCTGAGCAACCTGGTCCACTCTCTCACCACCCTCACAGTAAAGAATTTCTTCCTAATATCTTAGACAAATCTACCCTCYTTCAGGTTAAAACTGTTACCCCTCATCCTGTCCCTATCTCACGGGCTCGCTCGGAGATGAGGTGCCCACTACACCCAGAGGTGCTTTGAGAACTGAGGGCGCAGAGTTGGTTCATTGAACATCTCCCCACCCTGGGTCTACCAACATCTGGATTCTTTGCATTAGAAGTAGAGGCTGAAATACGTCTCCTGCATGGCTTTGCTAGAGAAACGGTGAAAGGGCATCCAACGCGTGCGGCGCTGGCAGTGCCGTGGCCATCGGGAGATTTTAAGGGGTCACACTGATCTATTTTGCTGGTGCTCCAATGCAGCTATCCCCGGACACTTACCTGGCCTCTCTCCTCCAGCTCCGTTAGCATCACTATGGAGCAGGATTTCCACTCCCAGATCATCCTCCAGAAGTCCTCTATCGTGTGCTGCAGTGGTCCTTGGCTGGCGATATAGGAGTCCTTCTGGCGATAACCCTGCAATGTGAAAACAGGGTTAGTGGTCAACCGGCAGCTCCTGGATGCCAGCAGCAGCGGGAGGAACGCTCTCGGACACAGGCAGGTTACCAAGCTCAGTGAATTTTTGGGAGCATCATGACTGTGTAAATGACCACAGCCTGCGCAGAGAAACCTGCTCTCACGGTGGGCGATGTCCCCCCGCACGGGGGGGGACTCGGCAGCGAGGTGCCATCAGCCAGCGCTTGACYGTGGCAAGACCTTTGTTTTTAAAGAAATGCAGCTGGAGGAGGATCATATCCCTACACATGGATGGCCTTATCCATTTGGTGAAGAAAGATYTGGGTTTCCAGCACTCCTAAGCCATGCTGCAAAGTCTGAGTGCTGTAGCAGAGCCTTGCCTAAGCTCCAAGTACTTCAGCTGTGATTTTTACTGGGGATTTTTGGAAGAAGTAAGCAAAACTAAACGGAACTAGATGATCTTTAAGGTTCCTTCCAACCCAAACCATTCTATGATCTATGAAAACCAGTAGTAAGTCCGAGTGACTCTGGCTCTTCAATAACCACAAAGTGCTTCTGTTTCCAAAACCCCTCCGCCGTTCCCCTGTGCCCTTGCTGTGACTAAAGATGCTTCGTCATTTGGAGCTTGTCATTTAAGCAAAGTTCAGCAGAGGCAGGAAATTGAATCCTCAACAAAAATTGCTTATGTGACATTTAAGCTTTCTGATCCCAACGCAGAACAAGGCAGCTGCTCCCGGCTGCGYTGTGTCGGATGCTCACGCAGCCACAGCAACCCGCGGGGACCCAGCAAACGAGATTTCAGGGAGCAATTAATTTGGGATGTTATAACTGGGAATAAGCTRGTTTTACTGGTTCAACCCATGGTAGTAATTGTCCTTTGGGGGGAAAAAACCACCAACCCTGCCATTAGGAGATGAAAATAGAAATCGGGCTAGAAAAGAGCAGGGCTCTGTCACTTAGCCAGCACTGGCACCACTGCGTGAAGATAAATACTCATACGAGAGGTCCCCCTGAAGTCAACAGGATTACTCACGAGAAAAGGATGTGCAATCACTTACCTCCTCCTCGGAGGGAGGAAAGCACTTAACCTCTCTGCCTCGCCTCCTCCCGTCACCCAGACAGGTATAATGGGATTGACCTGGTTTTTCTCAAGGGTTTTGGGATCCGTGTATTGCTCCATTACCTCATCTAGTGGATGTTTTCTGACCAAATGAAGAGTGCCGTATAGCAATCATTTCCACAGCTACGTGCATCCGCTTCTCCAAAGCCATCATCAGAGCCCGGAGTTGCAGAGGTGAGACCAGGATTTGGAGGCTTTGCTCAAGCTCCAGCTCTCCTCTCCCACCATCCGTGGGTCACAAGGAAACTGTATATACAGAGGGGTTTCTTGGGGAAAGAAACCAGCACCATCCGGTGACACGAAGCAAAGTCAAGTGGAAAGAGCCTTATGAAACCCAGAGAAGAAGTGTTTTGGGACAAACCCTTTCCATAGGAGGCAGTGTGAGGTAAAGAGCTTCCATTGGGAGAAGACGGAAAGAAGATTAAAGAAGACTCACGTCAATGAAGGAAGCATTTACGTAGTCTGTGTTCTCTTCACCTCTCTTCACTGGAATGATTACTCGGTTGAATTCATCTGAAACGGAAGCRAAATGATCTGAGTTTTGGGGAACACCTTCAAAGCATGACTCCTTGATAACCACGCATGGCCTTTAGCTGGGAAGTCACCAAGCCCTAGGTGAGAGGACAGAGACATGAGAAGGGGAGCCCTGTGTTTACAGCGCCCATTTGGGACCAGGTGACCCAATTCTGCTTTCTGCCACGCCCTGGCTTGGGGAAGGAGAAGGGAGTGCTGAGGACTGAAGGAGCAGGACCTGCTCAACTCAGGGACTGCCTTCTCCCTCAAGGCAGAAAGCCTCGGCAGCATAAACCTGCTGAGAAGAAASTCATGGCAGGGACAGGGAAGAAAGMAAGCAAGAAAGCCCCGGGTCCAGYGTTATATTTGAAAAATATAAATGAAAAACCACCTGTCCTTGACTCCGCTCTGTCCCTTCATGCTATTCCTGCTTGAGCAGGGGGTTGGACCAGATGACCTCCCGAYGTCCCTTCCAACCTCAGCCAGTCTGTGACTCCACTAATGCGGGCACAAGCTCAACAGCTCCTGAGCACTCACAGAATCACAGAGTGGTTAAGGTCGGAAGGGACCTCTGGAGGTCATCTGGACTGTGTCCAGTTGGCTTTTGAAGATCTCCAAGGAGGGAGACTCCACAATCTCCCTGGGCACCCTGTGCCAGTGCTTGGTCACCCTCACAGTCAAAAAGTGTTTCCTGATGTCCAGAGGGACCCTCCTGTGTCTCAGTTTGTGCCCATTGCCCCTTGTCCTGTCACTGGGCACCGCTGGGAAGAGCCTGGCTCCGGGTTCTTTGCACCCTCCCCTCGGGTATTTGTAGACATCGATGAGACCCCCCTGAGCCTTCTCTTCTCCAGGCTGAACAGTCCCAGCTCCCTCAGCCTTTCCTCATAGCAGAGATGCTCCAGTCCCTTCATCATCGTCGTGGCCCTTTGCTGGACTCTCTCCAGTCTCCCCATGTCTCTCTTGTACTGGGGAGCCCAGCACTGGACACAGTGCTCCAGGTGTGACCTCACCAGTGCTGAGTAGAGGGGAAGGATCACGTCCCTCGACCTGCTGGCAATGCTTTGTCTAATGCCACCCAGGACACCACTGGCCCTCTTTGCCGCAAGAGCACAATGTTGGCTCATGGTCAACCTGGTGTCCACCAGGACCCCCCAGGTCCTTTTCTGCCAAGCAGCTTTCCAGCTGGGTGGCCCCCAGCACATACTGGTGCCTGGGGTTGTTCTTCCCCAGGGGCAGGACTTTGCACTTCTCCTTGTTGAACATCATGAGGTCCCTGTTGGCCCATTTCTCCAGCCCAACTCCTGTCCCCACAACCACTCAAACATCCCCTCACCCACCGGACATGCTTTCCCCAGTCAGACAAGCAAACCTTACATGGAATTATCTGAAGCACCCTGTTCTTCTTCATGTTTGCCGGCAAGTTGCCCGTTCTCATCTTGTCRTTCTGAATTTTGATTGAAGTGAGCTTCTGCAGAGGAAGGAACGAAAGCAGAGGCAGCTTTCAGAGGCAGCGCCAGGCAAGCACATGGTGGTCTCCGCAGCCCAGCACCATCCGAGYGGATCCACCAGGACAAGAACCACGCTCACCTTGAACTCCTCTTCCAGCCCGTTGCTGCTGGTCCCTGGTACTTTGTTGTAGATCTTCTGGAGGTGGATCTCTAATGAGGTCACCTCCAGCTCCGTGTCACCGTAGAGATAGTGCTCCAGAAGTGCTTGGTATATAAACACATACTGCATCTGCAGGGGTTGAAGGAAGAAGCCATCAGCCTCCACTCCACGCCCAGCGTGCGCATCCCAGTGCCCGTGCACATGCTGGCAGCAAACCCACCACCCCACTGCCCACCCGGGCTYGCTGGGCACGTGGCACCCCTCCGAGATCCCAGAAAAGTGGGTAACAACCTTTCTGCTGCTGTACGGGGACTGGGACCTTATTTGCYACACAACACAAAGCTGACATGACACAAAACCTTTTCCAAGTCTGGAGAARAGGAGGCTGAGGGGAGACCTTATCGCTCTCTACAACTACCTGAAAGGAGGCTGTAGTGAGGTGGGGGTTRGTCTCTTCTCSCAAGTMACAARCGMYAGGACRAGAGGAAATGGCCTCAAGTTGCACCAGGGGAGGTTTAGATTGGRTATTAGGAAAAATKTCTTCACTGAAAGRGTKGTCAAGCATTGGAACAGGCTGCCCAGGGAAGTGGTGGAGTCACCATCCCTGGAGGTATTTAAAAGAYRTGTAGATGTGRYGCTYAGGGACATGGTTTAGTGGTGGACTTGGCAGTGSTWGGTTAACGGTTGGACTCRATGATCTTAAGGGTCTTTTCCAACCTAAATGATTCTATGATTCTGTGAAGGGGATTCAAAAGAGCAGGACCCAGCGAAAGGCTCACTTGATGCATCATCCTTCCAAAACGAGGGATGATGCTCAACCTGCACGTAGGCTTWGCTGCAGGCTGGGTACCGAAATCTAACTCCAGCGAGCAAAGCCCAGACGAGACCGCAGCAGCACACTTACATCTGTCTGTACCATCTGGCAGCGCTGAGCCCGGATCCGGCTCACGAAGCCGTAAACATCCACCTTCCTCTCCGCATGCATCATGTCCAGCATGGCATCGATGACGATAAAAGTGCCCGTGCGTCCTACCCCGGCGCTGAAAGAGCAGAGGGGACAAGCGGTCAGTGCAGCAGTGTTGGCATTGAGGTCCCTCACAGAGTGGCCGGGAGCGAGCCAGACGCTTCCCAGCAGTGAGTAAATAGCAAAATCTGTTGTGGAGATGAGAGAGGTCCTCAGCCTGGTGTTCAGYGTCGCCTGGGTTTTGCAGAGAGATGCACACAGCATCTCCAGCAAYCACCGCCACTGGCGTGCGTGAAGGTACCGAGTAGGGTGAGCCAAAGCAAAACCTGAGCCAGCTACGGCTTCCAGAGTCTCTGCTGCTCCTTCCAGGCACCCTCCATCATGTGAAGGTGAGCTCACAGGGAAGCCTTGTTTCTGTGTCGGTAGCACAACCATTAGGGAGAAGAAGAAAGATGAGGCCAACAGACGCTATGGAAAGACAAAGCTCTTTTGTCAGCTGCCTCCTGAGAAGAAAGCTGGAAAGATGGACCTGGGAGGTTGCAACTGTGATCATCATCTCTGCTTTTAACCATGAGGCTTTCTCTTATTGAAACACAGCCTCTGTGGCTCCCCCAGGCTTGCTGTTGTGCCTGAAACCACTCCATGTGAGGTCAAACACTGTGGTCCCCGCTCYCAGGCATGCTGTCAGCTGAGTACTRCCTTCCTGCAACAGGAGAYSTTGCCTTCKCGTGCCCAGGGCAGCRGAGAGCCAAGGGAGATGCCACCAATGCCCAGCAGTGGTGCTTAGCTTGGCTCACTTGGCATCCAGTTAACCCAAACGAAGATCACTCAACATGAGTTGTAACACCATCACATTGCTGATTCCAAGAAGTTCCTTCACCTCACATGCATTTTTTTGAATGCTGCCATGTGGAACATTCCGATTTAACATGGGAAAGTTAAATAAAAATAATAAAAAAGGCCTGACTGAAAAAAATCCTTTTAGTATTGAACAGGAGACGCTTTCCAAGTGCCCCAGGAGAGGCAGAGGTCAGCCGTGACCAGGACTTACCTGCAGTGCACTACTATTGCTCCTGCGTATTGGGGATTACACGTCTTCACCTTCTTCAAGAACTTCAGCATCCCGATGGGGGTGAAGGGGACCCCGAAGTCGGGCCAGCTGGTGAAGTGGAACTGAGTCACCAGGCGCTGAGGCTTCTTGTTCGTGACGTCGCCGACCTGAAGGGGAAACGTGTATTCAGAGTAATGATAAATACTCAGATTTCCCTTTTTTCCCCAAAAGCAAGGGCAGAGAGGGAGCTACAGCCTTAAGACTGAGCTGGAAGGCTTAAGAAGCACTAGCATCCACAAGCCGAAAGGGCACGGACCCAGGTTCTGGGGCCAAATTAGTCTCTAAAAGCATGACATTTTAATCACTCAGCATCACATCCCRCATCCCAGGGGTGAGAGATGCCAGCCCGGCCTCAGCTCTGGCTCCAACCTGGCAGAAGTTGCTGTATTTCATTCCCAGTGAGCTCAAACAGAAGCTGCTGCTCAATCCTTCCCCGCACCTCTGCCCACAACATCCTCGTATTAAAGGGAGGGGAGGAAACCGCCCATGTCCAGGCCATCAGAGCGAAGGGTGAGGSTCAGGAGAACCCCACTCAGGGTCCAGACAGGTTTTCAATCGCCAGCTTTTCCYTGCCTGCCTCCGAGAGCAGCGTGAAAACAAACAGAGCGACTAAAGCATCCAGAGCCTCCTCGGAGGATGAGAAAAGGTAGCGACAGATGGGAAAACAATCAAAACCAACGCATACGGCGCTGGATTTTGTCTCGGCTCATGGGATAAATCTGATTATTTGCAGGCATTAAGTATCTGKGGGTGAGAGCAGGAACCGATACTGGTTAACAGCAAATGGACTGAATTTCAGCCTTGGCATCCATCAGCTTCACTGCTYTCAGTACAGCCATGCTGGGACCCACTGGGAACGGGCTCCCAGGTGTTTAAGGTGAGGAAATTCTTAATAGCTCTGGTTAAAAATGTACGCGGGGGTCATTTCATCCCGACTCTGCTCTCACGGCATCTCAGAGAAGTTGAGGAGCACACCAGYGCCTGTTGGATATCCAGCACGGAGAGGGGAGGGATGGGATGGGATGGGATGGGGTGGGATGGGATGGGAGRTGCAAGCCCTGGCACCTGCTGGATGCAGAACTTCCGCACGGTGTAATCCACCAGGACGGTCACGTCCTCCACGGACACTCGGATGTTCCCGTAYGTCCAGCAGCCCTGATCCGGCCAGTACTGAGCACACTTACACTGTGGGGAGAGAAAACGGGCACAGGTGAGCTCTGGTTCCTTGCAAGCCTGGGACCGGCTCCAAGACATGCCCATGGGCATGAGATGTGCCAGATTTGGACAAAGTTGGGTTAGATACCAGCCCATGAAACCTCCTGGCACCTACCTCCTTCCTCTCTTTCAGGTTGGTCACCATGACAATTGTTGCTGTGTTTTGCTCCCAAATCATCCTCCAAAAATCGTTCACGGTTTCTTCCTTTGGTCCTAAGGGGAAGGTAAAAAGAAATGTGGTCTTTGGGACCAACCCCTCAAGAGCTGAGTCTGAAACCCAGCGTGTGAAGTCACACGTGGTGGATGATGCAACACATTTTTTGCCAATAGATGTCAGCACAGGAGGTGTTTTGGTGTCCGGGAATGTCAGCTAACCCAAGGAACAATCCTATCACACAAGAGCTTGGCTTTTTGGATACATTTTATGATGAGGAATTCAATTTTTAACCCAAGAAGGGAAAATCGGACAAATGGAGCGTGGAAACAACTTGCCCAAGGTCACCCAGGAAAACTGTGGCCGTCACAAGTAGCTCACAGAAGTCCTGACCCCGAGCCTTGTGCTATAACCACGGGATCCCATTTCAATATAGCACAAGAATAGTTACCTGCTGCCTGCCAGACAAGGAGTTGACTCAGCCTAGACCTCCCCTACCAAGCCCGAGGCTAAGGGCGAGCCAAGAGAATAGCAGAGCCAAAGCTTTACCCCAGCCTGGTATCGCTGACGGACCTGATCCAGCCTTCCTTCTCCAGCAAGAGCCAGGCAAACTGGCAGGTGATGTCCTAACCCACTTGCAAGTCAAGAGTGGAACTGCAAAACACCTCCCATGGGCAGGTAACCCCCTCTTGCTGACATGAATCCCCCTGCGAGTGGGCATCTTGGTTTTAGGGGTGCATTTGGACCGGTACAAGGGAAGCAAAAGAGCCGGAGGGCTACGGATGGTGCGTGCAAGCCGCGGACGCACTGGCTGGGGCAATTGAGCTTGGGAAGACTCGTGATGCTTGTTGCTCTCAATAGATAAACAGTCCTGCCTCCCTTCTGAAGACCACAGTGAAATTTCTCTCCAAGGACACAAGCCTACGTTATTGTCTGCTGAGGTTTAAAAAGGAGCAGAAATGAAAGCAGATCAGTGTGGTGCTCTCCGTAACAACAGATTTGGGAACTTTAATTAAGCAGCTCACTGGTAATATTTCCAGAGATACCAACCACCTGCAGCTGTGGGCCAGGGTGGAAGGACAAGGCTCAGGGCAGAAACGCTTTGACACCCTCCAGCAATCGGTATTGCACAGGTGGGGCTTCTCTTCCTCCGCCAATGCATCCAGCACTGGTCTTTGACTGGGAAAACCATTTTGGGAACAAACTGAGGACCAGCCAAGACTCCTTTTGACAGGAGAGCTCTGCAAGGCGCTGTGCTGTGGTTAGACTGGCACAGCTTTTCAGAGCAGAAGGACCCCAGCCCGACGGCCACCAGACAGAGCTACAGGAATAACCGAGCGTTTACCTTGTGCAGCAATGAACTTGTTTTTCTCTTGGTACCCCTATAGAGAAAAGGAAGACAAATGAAAGACCTGTATTTTTCTAACACAAGAGTCATGAAGTGCAGCTACATCATTAATAAACAGAGACATCACCTGCTTTGTTGCTCACTCCCCCCTGTGCAGAGAAGGGKCTGCAGCCTCCGAGGGGAGAAACAGCTCCAACAGCGGGGCAGAAATAATGGGAAATCCCTGTGCAAAGGGCCCTTGCCCARAGCAACACTCCCCACACTTGCGTAATGCAGGAATGACCCCACTTGTTGGCACAGAGCACTRATGAAATGGTACCCGCCAGCCCTTCTGCTGGGATCAGACCCTGCATCCAGAGCATCACGTGAAAATCAGCATTAATCTTTGGGAGATGGGGCTGTTGAACTCATGGGGATTGATTTTGTGTATTTCCTAATGGATATTTATTAATTGGTGAAGAAAGGAAAAAGTTCTTTTGGGTCTTGCTTTTCTTCATGTGCCTCCATCTCTCTCAAAGTCTACTTCCCCACATTACCCTTCCAACTTATTTGAGCTATATGGTGATAACCATATAGGACCCATCTCCTCCTAGAAGCAGAGCAGGGCARTGTTGCTTCTATTTTAGCTGGGTTCCTTGATTTCTTTTTCATCCCCTTCCCATGTCCACGCCTGCAAGCTGGAAAGTACCGATGATTAACCAGCCACACCACTCAACAGCCATTGATCAGAAATCCCCAGTTCCTGCAGGAATGGTTCCCAAAGCCCTTCTAAACCCACCGGCTCGGCTTTGCAGCACCCCAAGAAGTGCAAGTGCTTCTCATTATTTCAGAAGTGGGGAAAAGAGAGGTAGGAAGAGATGGGACTATGGYAAAGCAACTGAGCAAGGGCAGAGCTACAGCTAGAATTTGAGTTCCAGCTCTCAGCCTCTTACTCCAACCACACTCGTTTGGGCTCAAGGCACGGGGTGAAGCACAGTGAGCTCCACCATGGCCACACAAAGGTCATGAGATCAAAAACCAGCGTAATTTATTGCTCCGGAGAAGCGGGGGAGATGTTAACGTAGGAGGTAGTTTCTCAACCRTCCTCTCCCAGGCACAAGTCACACCCCATAAAGGCCCCACGGTCCTGGGTGGGACCAGGCACCGCCGGCCGGGGGGCAGCCAGTGGGGATTTCCCCTTCAAATCACAAAACTCACATTAATGAAGGAGGCGTTGATGTAGTCGGAGTCAGGAACTCCCTCGACAGGAGTCAGGTGAACCCTGGAATGATCATCTGGAAGAAAATTAAAACTTTGCATTAAAAACAACTCCCTCCACGTAGCTGATATCTGGCGTAGTGAGAAAGTCAGGTGTTGGAGCGGAGCCCGGGCTCGCCGGTTCCCCCGCACACCTTTATGCCCCCAAAATTTTTCTTGCTTAAGCCTGGAGAGATGCTAGACCTCCCGCAAGGAAGTTTTTCTTCTGTAGAGTGCACACATTTGAGGAAGCTCCCGAGGCAGCCCGCCGCCCCACGCCGCCCAGCRTGAGCTGGCCATTTCGGCATTTCCCATCCATTTAATTTTCCACGGCCTCCCGGTCGCTGACAGCTCCSGGGAGCTCCTCCTAGTAGGTAGCTAAAGCTAAAGCAGATGCAGCCACCCATCCAGGAGGTGAAATGAGCTCAACCATGTCCTTGCCCATGCCAAAAGCAGGAACAGGGAGCCCCAGAAGCATCACCGGCCGTCCCCCTCCCCACCCAACGTGCTCCGATACCTACAGGGCAAAATGTTCACGTATCTGTTCTTCTCCTTGTTCTCCTCCTTGGAAGCAGCTTCACACGTGGCCTGTATGGGACACGCTGGGAGAGCCTGCAACGGCAGARAAGGGGGTTTTCCATGATGTTCTTACTCATGGCACAGCAGTAAGCACAACGCAATCGGCACGTCGGCACGTGCCACATCCCAGCATCCCACCGGAGGGTGGTCACTCTTTGCTGGCCTCCAGGAAGTAGGTGAGCAGCAACCCCTTGTCCACCTGCCCCTTCGGACGTGTCCCCACCACCCACACCCCTCACCCCACCCCAGCACCAGCTCCTTGTCCCCACTCAGCTCAAGGTGACCATTTAAATAGCCTGGGCTGCACCAGAGAGAGCAAATCCCTTCTGAAACGTGACGTCTGGAATCTCAGGACCCACGAACACGAGGTGGCAGCAAAGCCTCCAACACCAAAGCCACCAGCCCAGGGATCAGGGAGCTCATTTCTGCCCACGGAGGCTCCTGCTGAGATTTCCTCTGTTAGCAGTGATGCTAACCCGATTAAACCTCCTTGCGACAAGTCCCCATCGCCCGAGCACACCCAGCGACGGGAAGGAGCACCCATGCAGGGAGTTATTCTCCATCCAGCGGCACCGGGCAYCTGTGGGTTGGGGGGTGCTGGAGTCACAGGCGACGCTGTGCCGGTCACAGCAGGTGGGYTTCACGCTCGAGCAGAGGAGGTGCTTCACCAGCACCGTTATTCCACATCCTCTTTGAACAGTGAAGAGGATGAGAAGGTATCGGAGGGATTCACCATCCCTTCCAGCTGACAGGACAGACGTGCTTCGGCAACGGAAGTCTTCAAGGCAATTGAGTATTTATAACCTGACCCCCCTCTCCCCGGGCATTAATTGCACCTATTTAGTTTCATCGAAGCGTGGCCAGGAAGGGTATCAAGTTGTGCAACAGCTGGAGAAAGTCCAGTGGCTTTTTTTTTTAATCTTCTCATCGTCCTCATATTGCTGTATCATGCCTTGGACCTCAGGTTTTCTGTATTTGCAGATGACACCTTTGCAGCAGAGACAAGCAGATCAACAGTGGATTTTCTTTCTTTAATTAGGCTGATGGGAGAATCCAGGTAGTTCAGCATCTCCTACATTACACACTGTGATACTCCAGGCAGTTATTTAACTTTGTTCCCTACCTCATTCCTGCTCTGCCTATTTTTGTGTTGCCAAAGTGAAACAGGTTTGTTGTCACAAGAAGTTGCAGAGCTCAGCAACATCAGGAGGAGGTTGTAGCCATCTCAGAAGAGATGCTCCAGCATCGTGGGATAACCACAATACCTGAAYTATTACTCACTGTTGAAGGCCAACTGTTGTCCTATAAATTGCCATCATTCTGTTTCAGGGTTAACAGCTCTCTGAAATAGATGGGGTGATTTCTGTTTCTCTGTCAGAGCTCTTGTTTTGGCTGTTTGTGGATTTAAGCCATGAGGATCAGGAGGAGGGACAGAGGCAGCGCCTGGGAGGAAAGCAGCAGGCAGGGAAGCTCTGGAAGACCCCAAGACATCCAGGACACTTCCCAAACCCAGAAAAATGTAACCCCGTAGTGCTGCTTGCTAGAAAAMCTCTGCTTTCTGTAGTGAATGTGAGGGGTAGCGTCTTGCAGACTTAGGACCAGAATCAGTYCTCCCACCTTGCAGCACTTTGAGAAACCCCTGAGGACCAGGCAGACCATCATTTCCTCCGTGAAGCTCCCAGATAAGCTCTTTTGAAGCATGGCATCCAGCACCGGCACCGTTGTTTTATCGACTCAGTTACCCCCTGGGTTGATGTGCCGTCCCCATGCTAGGTACCACTGCACACTGCAGCTCCTCTCTGATGTACCAGCCGTTTCGCCCCTGCTCTACTAAGTGAGACCAGATTTTTCCCCACTGTGCATCGTAAGCCCGACGCCGAGAGCAGCCTGCGGGATTTAAGGGCAAGAAGCAAAGGCACTCACATTGAATTCCTCCCGAAAGAGCTTGTTGTCATCTGCCATCCGGCGGTTGATCTCCTCTTCCAGCTTATCGACGGGCAGAGGCGGGTATTTACGGTTGGTGCTGGGGGAGCGGGCRAGCAGCGGCATGCTCTGAGGCTCTGCAACGACACCCATGCATCAGAGGTGCCCACCCAGCCGCTCCCCGTGCCCAGCACTCATCCATGCCCAGGTGGGCACAGGGACCTCACACACCCTGGGCTGTCCGCTTTTAGGGCCACCTCACATCCTCGCTGTCCTGTATTTTCACAGAATCATAGAATGGTTTGGGTTGGAAGGGACCTTAAAGATCATCAAGTTCCAACCCCCCTTTCAAGGGCAGAGACATCCTCCACTAGATCAGGTTGCTCAAAGCCCCGTCCAACCTGACCTTGAACACTTCCTGGCCTTTTGTTCTTCCCGTGGATGGTGCACAAAAATTTGGGGATTCTACGATAACGCAAAACTCTCTCAGCACCGTGTGGTTGAGTCGTAGAGGCAGGATAGGGCGATGAGGACCAAGTCTAACAACCCCAGGCAACGCTMCAGGCTTGGGGARGAGTGGCTGGAAAGCTGCCCGGCAGAAAAGGACCTKGGGGTGCTGGTCGGCAGCYGGCTGAACATGAGCCGGCATGTGCCCAGGTGGCCAAGAAGGCCAACGGCATCCTGGCCTGTGTCAGGAATAGTGTGGCCAGCAGGAGCAGGGAGSGGATCGTGCCCCTGTACTCGGCACTGGTGAGGCCGCACCTCGAATCCTGTGTTCAGTTTTGGGCCCCTCACTACAAGAAGGACATTGAGGKGCTGGAGCGTGTCCAGAGAAGGGCGACGAGGCTGGTGAAGGGTCTGGAGCACAGGTCTGATGAGGAGCGGCTGAGGGAGCTGGGGGTGTTTAGCCTGGAGAAGAGGAGGCTGAGGGGAGACCTTATCGCTCTCTACAACTAYCTGAAAGGAGGCTGTAGWGAGGTGGGKGTCGGTCTCTTCTCCCAAGTCACAAGCGACAGGACAAGAGGAAATGGCCTCAAGTTCCACCAGGGGAGGTTTAGATTGGATATTAGGGAAAATGCCTTCACCGAAAAGGTTGTCAAGCATTGGAACAGGCTGCCCAGGGAAGTGGTGGAGTCACCATYCCTGGAGGTATTTAAAAGACRTGTAGATGTGGTGCTCAGGGACATGCTTTAGTGGTGGACTTGGCAGTGCTAGGTTAAYGGTTGGACTCGATGATCTTAAGGGTCTTTTCCAACCTAAATGATTCTATGATTCTAAGTCATCAATATTCGGGGATGAAGACCACCTTGCTTTGAATTCAGACTTCACTCTCACTCATGTGGAAATTTGCACACCATCACCATGACATAACTCCCAGGTGGACACAGCAAAGGTAGCTGTTGCTTGTGGTTCCTCAGCGAAGCCAAGAAAGGCCATGTGAGGGTTATACCAACACAACTGACAGTTTATGAAGTTCACACCTTCTCTTAGAGCAATGTAAAACTTGGGTAGGGAAGGTCTTAGCTGCCAACGTAAAAAAAAAGGTGCTGATTTTAAGCTAGCGCTCACTCCGAAGGTGTTTGATTTATGTGGAGGGAGCTCAGAGAAAGGATCTGAACCGAGTGTAAGGGGTGGTGGCTCCTCTTCAGCTCTTACTTTGGTGCCTACATATGGACAGAGATGCCCAACTTCAGACCCTCAACGGACAGCTCTGGCTCAAAGCCAGAAAATGAGACAAGCTCAAGGACAGAAGAGTTTACACATTACAGCAGGCTTGCACAAGACTTTAAAATTGCATTATGCATCTTTAAGAGATCCAAAAAGATTTGTATAAAGGAAAAACGGTGTATTCTCTGCTTTCTCTCAGAAACATTTGTTCGGTACCTACAGTTAGCGTGAAGATTTGCACAAGAGTTTTAATCAGCCGACATTCTAATTTGAAAGGGTAGAAGGATATTTAATCATTCCCCAAAGATGTGTTTTTTCAAAAAAGGTTCTTATTTGAGTCAAAGAGATATTGTGAAAATTCAAGAGGAACGTGAGTAGTTYGGTGTTGGAAGTGATCGCACATTTTAATATTAACCACTTGAGGACAAACACTTTGTCGCTGGAATGAAAGTTGGGAAATAAATTTTCATTCTATAAAAGTTTGCCAAAATCATGGAAAACAGAGAAAGTTCAGAACAAGAAACAAATAAAAATGTAGATGAAAAACACTTTCCTACAAAAAGATGAGGTAGGAGAACAAAGCCATGGCATCCAGCCCACCGAGTCCTCAGGCGCTGCCATTGCACCGGGCTCAGACTGTGACAGTGCCGCATCCACGGGCTTTCCTGGACTTTTACAAAGGTCTGGCTTCTGGTGTATAATATTTATATTATTCTGGTGTATTTATATTTATTCTGGTGTATAATATTTATATTATTCCCACCAGGAATAATACAAATATACACTCAGAACTGCCTTCATACGCACTTCCAAGACCATACTTAAAGAGAACACAGTCTTCATTTTCCTTTTTACACATTTCCGGCAAACCACCTCTGTAAACCAGTATTCGGCAAGCGTGTTCCCATTTCCATTCAAGCTGGGCAGTAAAAGATGCCACTGGGTATGACGCTGGCCACATGCCCAACAAGTTGCGCACGTCTCGTTGCCGTATTGGAAGGAATGGGAAAGGCATAATGGTTAGCAGAGCAACCCGGGTAGCTCTGCGCGGCTCAGCGAGCCACCCTGGGGGGTATAAACCAAACYTGCTTTTGGCACTTCAAGAGTTTTACGACATTTTTGTAATTTTTACAATTTTTAGGAGAATTGCTGGTTATTTCACTAGCTAACTTTGACCAATTCCAAGTGGGAGAAGAAATAAAAAACTAAAATATTCCGTTGTTATTCTGAAGGACGTTTGCATTGACCCGTTTTGATCTGAACAAAGCTTCTTCCTTCTGTGAGATGCATTTTTGCTCCCTGTGTTGCACCGACGCAGACCTCACCTGCATCATCCGTCCGGCCGTTGGACAATCGAAAGGAGTTGGAGTGACTCCCTGCTTGCTTGTATTTCTTGAACCTACCAAAGACAAGGAAGTGGAGAACGTCAGTAGATACCCATCAAGAARCCCAGGTTACCTTCTGGATGAGAGATGCAGCCACAAAAGGCTTTCCTCACTTTCTTATGGCTTGATGAACTATCTGGTGGGTCCAAGAGGCTACGGGACCTTTAAAATCCTGCCTACAGGTGTAACTTTTAACTGACCACGTCTGGAAAGGCTGCAGGAGACCAGAGCAAGGTGAAAGCCAGGAGGAGAAGCTTTAAGGCTGCTTTTTATGGAGGACACCCTAAGGAGTTCCTGCTCCACGGGCTGATTCAGCAAAGCACATAAACCTCGGGTTGATCCGTCCTTCTGCAGCRAAGCCCTTCTCCATGTGCTTTTAACTTGAAGCAGATGCTTATGCTCCGTTTGCCTGAAGTTAAGGGTTTTGCTGAATCACCGGGCAGGCGGCGGCGAACAGAAACCCTTTTTTTTAAGGGCTGGAAGCCAGGTGGGGAGGACTCAAACTCTGCTGCTGCCGAACTCCCGAGGCAAAACTCTCATCATGTTCACTGCTGCAAGGGCAGGCCCAGAGCCAGGAGGTGAAGGGAATTTTTCCACTGCTAAGGAAATTGTGTTTTCTTTTTTTTTTTTTTTTTACTTATTTAATCACCAAAATGGTAAGTAAATTAAAATGTTTACTGCAGGTGAATAAACACCCTCTTCTAACAGAGCAGATAGGTACTCAGGAGTTGGGAATGCTACATTTTGAGCAGCCCAGATGCTTGGATTTTTTAAAAATGGACCTAAAAAGGCTCTGTTATGTTATAGTTCCAGCTACAGCACCACCTCACGCTCCTACCAAGCCGCGGTCGTACGCCACCTCGCAGCGGAAGATGCACAGGCACGACGTACAGGTCTGGCACCCAAGGCAGAGCTTGGMTCTGGATGTCGGATCACGTTCGATATCAGGATGGGAATCCAGGAATAGCACACTTGGTTATACGGGCAAAGGAGTCTACGGCTCGAGCACTGTGCTCAGCTTCCCCGGATTACTCAATCCAACACCCTTAGCCTCSCAAGGAAACCTTACTTRCTTTTTAACTGCACTGACAGGACTYTGGTWTAATCTATCCTACTAAATATGACACTTTCAGTAGCAGAACAGGCATTACCCCACACGAGGATCAGCTTTATAGGGAAAGGGATAAGCATCATTTACTACATAACCCCAAACCTCATTTTCATTATCCTTACAGGTTTCTTTTTAAAACACTGGCTGTGTCAGCCTTTCGCTTAGGAAACAGCACAAAAGGCTTATTCCTGTTCATTCAGTAATTAATTTTTGTCAGACCAGGGAATTCAGCAATAAAGCATCTCTTACCTTAACATGTACAGCACAATAATAATAAATACTATGACTAGAAGGGAAGACAGGGCCACCATCACAGCTATAATTGGAGTCTCATCTGCAATAGGAAAAGAAAGGTGTGGTTACCAACATCGAAAAACATCTATTGCCATCATTTAACAGAGCAGAGCTCTACAATTTCTGCTTGCAAAATAAAATAATAATAATAATAATAATAATAATAATAATAATAATAATAATAATAATAATAATAATGTATTGAGTAAGGTTACATTTGTCCAGTCTGCCACTGAAGACAGATCCACGACCTGAGCGAGCACCACGTATCTCAGATACTCCGAGGTTAGATTAAAACCTGTAACCACTACCTTCTCTAAGAGCTGTTGACTGTGAAATTGTGACCTTGTAGATGAAAATAGCGATTGAGAGAGTTGTGAGTGGGCTATTTTARGGGTTTCTTCTGCACAATTGAATGTGGCCATGGTGGCCCACCAGCCACCGGTAAAAGTTTGCTGTATCACCTGGGGACCTGCAGGTCTTCTGCCTGAGACGTAAGGATCCATACAAGAAGTTCTAAACAGGTCCATGAGTTTGGTAAAGCATGATAAGGAACCTTATATTAAAACAGGTGAAAACTGTGGCCTTTGTAAGATCCCACAGATATTATATGTGTAAAATAGTCATGATTTCGCTTTGCTTCATGCTGCACCTGGGCTCTGAACACCTTCAGGTTGAGGTTTGCTGGAGAGGCTGAGGCTACTGAGCTACTTATCTGCCTGGCTCATCGCAAAGAGGTGGCTCCTGCTGGGACTTCTTTCCTCCCTGGAAATACTGAGTTTAGAGAGGAGGTGATATTAGACAACCCACCGTGCACGCTCTGCACCGCAAGGCCACCGAGTATGAACTAATTTGGCTCACTTCGTTGTTCGCTCCCTCGCAGATGCTTCTCAAGGGCAGGTACCTTGCAAACACACTTAGATTAGGCACATCTGAATCGTTCCCATCCTCCGGGACCCACAACAGATATTTTTTTTTTAAATAAGCTATTTGTAACTTGGCCTGGAGGTCAGTGAAACAGCGGTCAGTGCAGGTAAATTAGCCAGATGGGTTGGAAGCCAAGCAATGCTAACCAGATAGGAAAATGTCCCTGAAGGGCACTTTTTCAGATAAATGTGTATGCCAGCGATGCCAGCTGGGGGCATTTTCATTTTCCATCAGCTCGCTCAATCTGTATGGGCCATCGCATCGTGTCTACACACCTCGGCCCCCCGAGACTCCAGGCCATGACCCCCCTTTYCACCTTCTGTGCATCCGTTTCCCTGCCAGGGCAGATTCCTGCTCCATGYGTCTCAGCAATTTCAACCAGCAGATTTTCTTAGGTGGGATTTATTTTGTCCRTCTCTGACTACTGAGCTACCAAGGGGCACTCTGGTTATATTTCTGCATTTGTCCCTCTGTGGTCGTGAGGTCTAGAAATGTTATTCCGACCAAAAGATAYGATTTCTGTGTAAGGCAAAGACCTGGTATGGCAAATAAAAACACRAAATCCTCCCAGTCTTGCATGTCTTTGTTCTTTCCATCTACTGTCCTCATGTGTCGGCATCTCTCCCAGCCCAGCAGCAAAAAGCCAAGGAATTTATTGGGAGGCATTTCTGCCTCCTGCACGCTCGGTAGCTGCKTGAGCCTTAGCATTACCTACCGTAAGGCTTTCCAAAAGCAAGATCAGGAAGGCAAAGAAACCACGGAGCGTCTCAGCCCAACCACAGCCAGCCCTTCCCTCTCCTCCAACGTGCTTCCCCTGAGACCTCTGACCGTAACCATCATCACCATCCTGGCTGGAGGAGGGGAAGGTGACAAAGCCCACAGCGCTATGGCCCCACTACACATCATTGGACCTTTTCTCCTGCCTTGGATGGAGCTAAGCTCAGCCTAACCGGATGGAGCTAAGCTCAGCCTAACCSGTGCTGAGCCAGGCAGGGGCTGCGGTGGCAGCACCGGTTGGCAGGAGACGTGATTTACGGGCAGGGGTTTGGCAGGGGTGCCTCTGGCAGCAGGATGCAGGGAGCCTGGGGGTTGGTGGKTTTTTTTTTGCAGCCGTTCTTTCGACACATCTGGCTGGATGAGTTAAAGCTTTCCCACCGTGGCCACTAACCGCCAGCGTGCTGCCTGGCCCACCCTGCAAAGCCCAGGCAGAAAACAAGCTGGAGGGTCCCCAGCCGGTCCCTCCTTCCCCACCCAGCCCTGGCGAGCGGTGCCAACCCCCCCGCAGGTCCCATCCCGCTCGAGCCTCGGCCCCGGGGGTTTCACGCTTGCAATTCACTTGGAGAAGGGACAAGGACTCAACCCTCTGCTTCCACAGACCTGCAGTGCTGGAGCACCCACCTCGGTCCAGAGCCTGGAAGGCATYGGGATACTTAAATCTTGTCCTAGCACCTCTGAGGAGCCAGCAAACCATCTACTGATGCTCAAGATCATGTATCGAAATGTAGATAGAGGTGCTACACTATATAGCGGTCTATAGGCTGTTCCCTATACATCACACAGACCCCGGTGCAGCCGCTCAGCAGAGAGGGACAGGCTGAGCAGCCCTCCTTGCTCATCACTGACAAAACTTGAGTCAAAAAAAGCAGACAAAAAACTATGGGATCATAAGCAAAAAAAAAAGGGGGTAAAAGAAATGGAAGCAAAGACGTAGGGTCAATATTTCTTAAATAAAACCCCCAGCACATGAGATGTGGAGCTTCTGGAAAAGCAAATCCTGCAAAGAGGTTGCAGAGGGGGAGCAGAGCAGAAGCAAGAGTTTAAATCCTCT
Source organism: Oceanodroma leucorhoa (assembly GCA_030449065.1). NCBI lineage: Eukaryota > Metazoa > Chordata > Aves > Procellariiformes > Oceanodroma > Oceanodroma leucorhoa. The sequence goes on from JASVER010000015.1 coordinate 2,681,122, forward strand.
TCTTAGATCCCAAGCAGAGCTTAAATCACCGGCCAGCTACTTTCCCTGCAAACATCACAAAGAGCCTGCAGGAGCAGATCCGTGATGCAACCTCTATTTGTTTTCCTGCAATATTTCCTTCCTGGTCGTATACGGAAGGTGGAAGAAGAAGTCACACCAGACACCGTGGCTCAGGATAGGCCAGTGAGTGTACTCACAAAACACCTTAAATTACTGCCTCGGGAGCGCATCGCACGTGTGCTCATGCTTTGCTTGGGAAAAGGCCAGACTGTCATCGTACACCGCTTGGCACAACGGTCCTCTGGCCCCATCTCCTACAAGGTGCTACCATGGCAGTGAGGAGTGCTGGGAGAGGTATGCAACAAGCAGAGCAATGCTTGAAAGCCAGRGGATTGTCCTGAGCTCCACGTCTCTCTCCTGCTTTCTGTCCATCCTGGTGGGATACGGACRCATTATTTCAACCCATCCATAGGGAAACAGGAGAGGGTTCGTTGCCTTCTTTCTTCWAACCATACCTGGATGCCTTTCTGGAAGGTAGGCATGGTCCTTTCTGTGCCCATGTGAACCTTCAACAAGAYCAACAAGTGCCAAGTGCARGGTCCTGCACCTGGGTCRGGGCAACCCCCAGTATCAGTACAGGCTGGGGGATGAAGGGATTGAGAGCAGCCCTGCCGAGAAGGACTTYRGATCCTGGTKGGTGAAAAACTGGACATRAGTCGGCAACGTGTGCTCACAGCCCAGAARSCMAMCSYKWCCYKGG
>JASVER010000015.1:2681952-2764859 GCA_030449065.1 Oceanodroma leucorhoa
CCCCCCCTGCAGCCCTGCGTCCAGCTCKGGGGTCCTCARCACASGRMAGACATGGACCTGTTGGAGCRGGTCCAGAGGAGGCCACAAAAATTATCAGGGGGATGGAACGCCTCTGCTGTGAGGAAAGGCTGAGAGAGTTGGGGTTGTTCAGCCTGGAGAARGCTTCAGGGAGACCTGATTGCGGCCTTTCAGTACTTAAAGGGGGCTTAAAAGAAAGATGGGGACAGACTTTTTAGTAGGGCCTTTAGCAGTAGGACAAGGGGCAACGGTTTTAAACTAAAAGAGGGTAGATTCAGACTGGACATAAAGAAGAACTTTTTTATGACGAGGGTGGTGAAACMCTGGCACAGGTTGCCCAGAGAGGTGGTAGATGCCCCATCCCTGGAAACATTCAAGGTCAGGTTGGACGGGGCTTTGAGCAACCTGATCTAGTTGAAGATGTCCCTGCTCACTGCAGGGAGGGTTGGACTAGGTGACCTTTAAAGGTCCCTTCCAACCCAAACCATTCTGTGATTCTATGGTGCAACCATTGGGTGATCCCTTCAGGAGGTGACACACCAGGAGGCAGCACACCAGGAGGCATTAGCCAAGGACCAGGATTTTCTGAAATGACCGCTTTATCAACCATACCAACTCTAGGCACGGAGCAGGAGAAGGCAGGGCACTTCTCATCCATACTGCCCCACCGGGAAGGGAACTGTGTTGCTGATACATCCCCACGGCTGTCTCAGAYGTGGAGCTTGAGCCTGGAGCACGGCATCACTACTTGAACAGGTAAAGTCATAAATATTTGTGCAGCTTTACTSTCTTCCCCCTGGGGAAAGCAGGCAAGACTTTTTAGCGAGTCTGTCAAGGACGTCTGAGTTAGCCTCTCCCCTCCAGGCTTGCGAAGGATTAAACCGTCTCGCTAGTAGCCGTAGCACAAAAAGAGCTTACGGATGCCCTAAAAGGCCACGGTCTCTAAAGGGGGATGAGGAAGGACTTGCAGATGCTGCGAGAGTTGGGTGCTGCTGGGAAAGGCAAACCACTAATTTCCATCAGTCTGACTTCAGGAAAAATCCCCTTCTGACCCCAAATCAGAAGACCTGCAAACATCCTTCCACGCTGCCCTGCTCGGCACCGACACTCCAGCACGGGCAGCTCCATCACCCAACAGCCCCAAAGCTTGCAGAGATCTCTTCTGCCAACGCTGATTTGGGAGGGGGATGGAAATAAAAGGGCTGCTCGTTTCCTGTAAGAGTCCTAAATAATCAGTTGTCAAAGTGTACGTGGTGGTTGAGATACATCACGGTGGGTGGTTTCACATGATAGTATGAGTGCCAGCAATAAGGGGCAGAAGATTTTCACTAATTTGGATAAAAAGTAGTCTTCTGCTCCTTGTCTTCAAAATAACCCTAAATCAACATTTTGTTAGGAAAGCTTTTAATTTTGCAATATCATTGCAAATATCCTCCCAGAATAATCCTCCAAGTCACAGGACTTGGAAAATATTAATTACCTGATTAATATTAAYGGTAATATTAATATTAGCAACATTAACATAATTAGGAAGTCAGATTTTTTCCCATTTTTCRTTTCTGTGCTCTCAGGAGCCGGGATGAACAACGGCAGATATAGCACAAAACAACACCTAAGCCATGCCAGTTCCAAGAGAATTACGCAGAACATTTCTACACCACCTTAACCATTATTTTAAATGACTTCCCTCAGACCTGCGTCCCTTTTATTTCCCCTGTGCAAATGTGTACTGACAGTAACTATTGCAGAGCATCTGTCTTTTCCTCTATACCATTAGCGGGACGGTGCGGGTTTGGCACACCAAGCAGCACAAAGCGGATTGCCGCGGAGTTTACAAAGCTGAAACACCCATCAGAATAATGATGGAAACACACAGAAGCAGCGTGTTTCTATAGGTAGCAACCTGGCCGGCTGYACCTCCACTCCACCCGCTCTTATACTGCTGAAGCAATGAGTAATTGCGAATATTCTGGTAGCGATGCCAGTTCTCAGAACTAAGAGATGGAAAAATGTGCCTAAGTGCTACTATATTACAAGAAATGGATTTGTGCTACTGCTTGCCAAGAGAATTAAGGAGAATAGTAATTATCCACATCATTTGCAGAATGGGTCCAGATCAAATAGGGTAAGTCAAAGTCAATAAAGACAATTCATAGGCAAAAAAAGAAGGAAATTTCTTGAATGACTTCTTAGATCTCGGTCATCCAACTCTAGAGATGGTAACGCTGAYATTTTCAGAATGTTCAGCAGGAACTCATCGTATCTAATAGGACATGTACAAATTGGTACGGAATTGTTTATTTCTGAAAAAAAGAGCCCAACACAAATTAGCGTTCAGTGTGTCACCAGCTCTCCTAAAGAGCTTGATAGGCTTTGTAAAAGCAAGTTTGGAAGTGTGTTATAAGAGAGCTATCTAATAGCRGAATACTTCTGGAAATGTTTTTACTGAGGGCTTGACTAAAGAGCAATGAAATACAAAATTCTTACCTCTTCTGTCAGAGTTACCTGCAGAAAAAGAAAACAAAAGTCTCTTAGCAACAAAGAAATATACATTTTAATAAGTCAGGAAGGATCAAAGACCAAGACAGTAACAAATTTAGTAACTCTCATCATCTTCTTGTAAATCTTTCCTTTAAAACACCAGCTACAAAGCCAGGATGTTAAAACAAATTTGAGCCTTCACTTAGTAACARGGAAAAAGGAACAAACCCCAACTTTTTATCAGCAAAGCAGGGAGCTGAAGCTGAGCTATAACATTGATAAACACAACTTACTGCTTTTCATTGGTAACACAGTCTATTTAACCCTATAACCAGCAAGCTGCTGGTGTCATTCATTAGCACCTAAATATTAYGAGATAACACTTGGGCATAATTTTAAAAGAGTGGCTGAGCCAAGAGTTCGATTAAGAGCAGCTGGGCTCAGGGATGGGGATGATGAGCATCCAAGGAAAGCCTCTACCCGCTGTTCTGGATGTCTCAWCTAGAGGAAACCAGAACAAACCTGTGCTGATGAGAGCACAGCCCAGCTCTTCTGCTGCAACGCTGCTGGCACAGGCACCCCACGTCCCCRTTTTATGTGTGAAGAGCTGCAGCACGGGGTTGAGGACAATCTYGGTAGGTTTGGAGAAGCAGGAACTGCCTGTACAACATGTAATTCACGCGGTGCCTTCTGCCCCTGTCCCTCTCTTAAGCACCACTTAATYCTTCCATGACTGATATCCAAATTTCCCATTAAGATTAATGGCAAGGGCAGCGCTAAAACTAATTTTGCTCCTTGACAAATTACTTGAAACGAAGAAAGAATCAGGTTTGGTCATTTGTTCTTGGGACTGACATCAAGTGAGAAGCCACATCTGGCCTTGATGGTGCAATGGCCAACGTGTCATGGTGCACACCAAGGGAGTTCACAAAAACAATAATCCAAGTCATAATAAAAGTAGCAAAGACACAAAAATGATAAATTCAGTCCCCTGCTAGCAGACATTACATCACAAAATCCAGATCTTAGCAGTACTTAAGGCTTTTGTCTCCATTACTCCCATTCGAAGGCTACGTTTATTCTAAGGTTGCACCGTGCATGTATCTAAGGTTACTCTGRACTCCTTCACTCTGCAAAAAAGCCTTGAGGATTTGTGTTTGAAAGGAAGCTGGATGAGTTTGGGGATGGCAGGACACTAAGAAAGTTGGGTTGCAAACTTCCTGCAGCCACATCCCTTCCTATGTTGGTAGCAAARACAACTTCACTGCAGCTTCACGGGCTGCGGTTTCCAAAGATGCCCAGAGGAAGAGGGCACACACATCCCACTGACGTGAAGAAGGGTTTAGATACCCAACACCCAGTATCCCTTGAGAAATTTATTCTTAAGGAATGTACAATAACTCCAGTATTATCTTCTTTCAGTCTTTTCTATCCCACCACCGTTACCCATCCTGTTTTTCCACTAAATCCTGCATTGCCAAGGCTTTCACTATAACCTTTAGCAGGCACTGCTACGTAACCGTTGCGCCTCAGAGGCACGTAGTATCAAAGCTGGATCTCAAACAATGCAGCAATGGACAAACCATGGCTGAAGAATCACAGATCAGCTAAGATTTCTGGTCACCTCAGCCTCTTTTTGCCTGATTTTTGCTCTTAACCTACATYGAGCAGCTAAACTCTACATTCTTAGGGGCCACTTTTATGATGTGCCAAGAGGGGAATGACAGCAGGATGGCAATARAGACAACTCTTGCTCATCCAGACCTTTCAAAGATTAAAGTGGCCCAAGTGATGRGGAAAAAAATGGTAATATAAGCATAGAATCACAGAATGGTTTGGGYTRGAAAGGTCTTCAAAGATCATCTAGTYGAACCCCCCTGCCACRGGCAGGGACATCTTTCACTAGATCAGGTTGCTCAAAGCCCCGTCCAACCTGTCCTTGAACACTTCCAGGGATGAGGCATCCACCCCATCATTGGATGTGCGAACAAATGCAAGACTGAGACATCCAGYGCATGGAATACTCTACTCAATAAGGTCTCACCGCATTGCTCCTGGTGCTCATCACCGTGGAGAGAGAGCACCTTCAGATGGTTCATCAAATCATGCGTGGCTTGTGTCTGCAAGCAGTTTAGCAGCCATCGGGTGGAGCATRCAGATTACCCTACCAGATGGGCCAACACCGTCCTACCGCATCATCCTTCATCCCCAGCTTGGCTAATTTTGGATAACGAGCCAATTTACCAGCTTTCCCCAGGAGCTGGATCTCACCCCTGGTTGGCCATCTCTAGTCTAAGCCTTACATCCTTTGGGACAGGGACAGCCTTGTTGTCTGTGTGCTTGTACAGTGCCAAAAAGCATGACTTGAGCTCATGGTGGCTACCAAAATACAAATAAATGTAGCAACACTCTGGATAACCCAAGCTCTGCAGCTGAGCAGAGCAGGAGTGATTTATTGCTATTGCCTACACAGACCCGTTACGGATCAACTTTTCAGCCAGCACCTGGGAGCTGTGCAGCACTAGCCCTGTTTCACACTCCGGAAACCACAAAAAGCGAGGAAATTCAACTGTGACAAAAGTGGAACGAGATTCTAGGGTTTCTGGTGCCCCAGCGTCTTGGCAAGAAGCCCAAACCTTTGGTAGGATAAATCTCTTCTGATCTGCTCAGTTCAGGGAGTTATATTGTGTCATATCGCCATGGAATTCRCCCCAAAGTGTCTTCTCATTCCCTTTTGTTCAGCAAAACAAAAGAAGAGCAAAGAAACAAACCCAGAGGCAGGGTGGCCTGGAGAARAAGAGGTAAAGGAGATGCCTACCATTGTGGGCAGCAGAAGAGGTCTCTTGCGTTGTCACCGTCGCACTGAAATTCCTCTCCGTCGTCTCTGCTTCTGTGCTGGGGAGAACGGTGCGTGGAGCAGACGGCGTCACGCTGGGTAGCAGGGAGGTGGCTGGAGGCACGGGCACGGTTGTCCCCAGGGTGGAGGTGTTGAGGCTGACAGTGGTGGTGTTGGGGGAGATCCTGGTGGCTGTGGTTGTAGGTGGCTTTGACGCCATGGTAGAAACAGTCACTGGAGTGCTAACGTTGAGGCTGTTTGCGCTCGTCGTAGTCCCATCCTCAGGACCTGCTGTAGGAGCTTTGGTGGGACTCCTGGGGGTGGTGGGCACTGTTGTGGGTGGCTCTGCGAGAGGAAGAAGCACAAGGGAACCTTCATGAGATACTTTTCTGCAACATTGGAGGGTTTAGATGCTGGAAATTCGTGCGACTGTAACTACAAGGCTAAAACAGCCAAAAAATCCCAAGTCCAGGACAGGGAGTGCTTTGCACAACACGGTGATGCACAGCCTATAAAAGCAGGTAACTTGAATACGTGTTATGATATCAAGGAGGTAYAAAGGTTACAGCCCCTGTAAGAGAGGATCAATATTTGCTAGAGGTAAGACCTGCAGGTCCCATTTATGAGCACCTGCAGCCCATCACTCTCTTATTGACACTTAATATTACAGGCAAGTGGAGGGCAAAAGGGGTAAGTCACCGAGCATGTTGTGAGCACTTACTCCTTTGATCCTAAAGAGGGTTTAGGGAGAAAAGAGAGGAGACGATGAGTGTAGTTTACCTGTTGTAATGTTGTTAGCACCTACGCTTATCAGGCCACTTCCAAGCAAAAGGAGAAAGAACCACAAATCCATGTTGACCTGGGGAGGAGAGCAAAGAACAGTTATGTAAATCCTCATGCAACATCATCCCAAAATAATTCCAACGCCGCTCTGCATCTTGCATGTGTAGAGCTGGAAGGGAGGAGTGAACGTGTGGCTGGAGTCCCTGCAGGCATGTGGATGGGAAGGATTTACCGATATGTTCATATGTTCCCAAGTGGAGGGTGCATGGAGAGATCCAAGTCTGGTGGACCAGAAAAGGTAACCAGAGATGAAGCAGGGAATGAGCAAACTGTGGGAGAGCACAAGAGGAACGAGCTATGAAGCTGAGCACCAAAGATAACTACCTGGTCTTAAAGGAAATTAATAATGTGTTCACAGAACGGTCTGCAAATGAGTGTACTTTGAGCAAACTGAAATGCAATACACGTGAAGACCACGGCAAGGAACCTTGATCCAAAATGCCCAGGAACCCGAGGCAGGGAAGAAGGAGAGGTCAGCTCCCCTTGCAGGCAGTGCCCGGCGGACCCCTGCCCGCTCACTGAAGCCCCTGCCTGCGGGCAGAACACCCGCACAAGGCCAGGCTCAGCTCCATTCAAACCCCACCAGATTCCCTGCACGTGCGGACGAAACAAATACCCGTAAATAATCCAAGATCATCTGCAAGCGCAGGCTGCACATTCGTTGTACTGTACGTTTCTTCCCAGGAAACGTCCTGTAAAATTACAGGACGATGACATCAGTAGAGTTGTTTCCCCCAGGCTTTCTCTCCCAGCCCTTTTAAATGCAAGGTTTTTACGGTGATTTCTTTCCTCTGYAGACCTCAAAAAGCTCCTGAGAAATGGGTATCGTTATCTCCTCCCAAACAGATACGGGTCCAGAGGCTGAGGCAAACGACAGTGAGATGTGAGACGTCATCATCCTGGCCAGAAGAGAGCCCAAAGCTGCCAAGCCCCAGACCCTGGGGCCTCCCAAGGATGGGTCAGCATCTCGCATCTGCTCCGAGCCCAGAGCAGGCTCGGAGATGGCTCTGCTACATGCCATCGACCCGCAGCTGCTGTACGACCCTCTCCTGTCCTTCAGGCTTTTGTCACGCATCCCGTTGCATCTTCAGCATCTCCTGGGAGAAGGCTGTGAGATCTCGCCGCCAAATCAACTCGTCACGCTGCCAAGAAAGAGTTTTATTCCCGATACGCGGTCTAAGCCTCCCCCTCTTAAATACATCTYGTGTTGTTTGTTCTCGCTGTATTTATTTAAATCTGCTTCAATCTAGACCCATCCCAAACTCCGGGCAAAAGGACAACACTGAAGTCATCAACACGCTGGAAACGATATCAGAAATACAAGATCCTCCCCACYCCACCCAGGAGTATCCTCCCACCAGCACCACCCACTTATATGTTTTTCCTCCCCCCCCCTGAAAAAAAACCTGGCAAAAAGCAAACTTACTCAGTGATCAAAAGGTCAGACAAACCCTGAACCAGAAGGAAACCAAGCTCCAGAGATAAGAGCTTTCCTTCAGCTCCCTCCATGGCCAGTCCTGGGGCAGGGCTTTCTCCAAGGGGTCACGCTGTTGCGAGCAGCCAACTTTCCAGAGGGTTTCATCACYGGTTAAAATATCTGCCTGGATGAATTTGAACAGACTCAGTCCTCCTGCTGCTTGGTGAGAGCGGGGCTGGTCCTGCAATGCCTCCCGTGAGGCCCTGCTCCAGGGTGGGATGTCCAGAAAACCTGCAACCAGTAGGGTTTGGATGACATGCTCCACTCTTGGTGCTTAGCACACCCCATGCAACTCGTTCAACCACCTGCCAGAGTCTGAGATGCGCTTGGTCTAACTGGTTTTGGCTTTGGAGAGAAAACCCRATGGTTGTAAGGAAGAAAYTTTTTATGATGAGGGTGGTTGAAACACTGGCACAGGTTGTGCAGAGAGGTGGTAGATGCCCCATCCCTGSRAACATTCMAGGYCAGGTTGGACRGGGCTCTGAGCAACCTSATCTAGTTGAAGATGWCCCTGCYCAYKGCAGRGGGGTTGGACTAGATGACCTTTAAAGGTCCCTTCCAACGCAAACCATTCTGTGATTCTGTGATTCTATGTTTTTAGGGTTGATGGGAAGCCAGAGCAGCTGGAGCTTGGGGAAAAGCACAGTGGCAAGCACATCAGTGGCTTTTGCTCCAAGGCCACTCAACAAGCAATCGCACTCTGGAGCTGAGATGGTCCTAAGCCTCCAAAAGGCTTTTCCTCCAAAGAGGTTTTCCACCCCCCCAGTGTAGGAAAGGGAGCTCGTGTCCTCCCCATGCTTAATTGCAACTGGGAAGCACATGAAGCTGCGCCACCAGCAAGAATTAAAGCAACTTGCTGCAGGAGACAGATCCTTYGAGCATCCCGCTGTGGAAACCCACAGAAATAGGGCACTCCTCGTGACTGGACCCACGTGCAAAGGCAGAAGGACCCTAAGTCCACGCTGAATCTCCGAACGAACGTAACGGCRGCACTGAGATGCTCCTGAAACATGGCGCTGATGAAGGCACCATGGTCTCACCACCGCAACCGCTTCCCTCGCCAGGAACCCATCACTGCCGCAACAAGAAAACAATAACAAGGTAAAGGGAAAGACCTGGCTCTTCTGCAAACACTACTAGGAAAAAAAGTGACTGTTTACTGTGTTTTSATGAATATTTKTATAGAAACGCCATTCTCGTAGGTRGATGTGGCTCCTTTCCTCTTCCCCCCACCCCGTTTCTCAAAACAAGAGTTCCCATTCATTTGGGATCATGTTCGTTTGGGATCCCATTGATTTGGGATCCCGCTCATTTGGAATTTCTGTTCATTTGGGGTCCTGTTCATTTGGGATTCCCGTTCATTTGGGATCCCGTTCATTTGGGATTCCCACAGCTATGCCAGCGCTGGCTCCGCAGCACCGGTTTGCCCCAAGAGCAGACAAACCAGTCRCTAACGGGGACGCTCCCACCGCGCTGGCATCCTACCGGCTCCTCACACTGAGATCTTGCTCCTCACCACCTGTCCCATAATTAACCGATCATTGGAAAACCATAGAGATCTTAATCTCTTCCAAGCCTTTCTTAATGGCTTCAAGGATCTTTTGAGCTGGCTGCTCCAGCTCTTGCAGCGCACCTCCAGCATACCAGGGGAATGACAATTTGTCCATGGTCGCTCAGCAAAGGGGTGGCAGAGCTGGGACTGGGACTCCAGAGGACCCGGTTCCTCTCCCTTCTGTGGTCCCTGGAGTCCTTTCGAGAAAGTTAAGGAAGGAAAGACCGACCCTGCACCCCCTCCCTAAAGCCAACAGCCGAATGTCCCRTTGGCCTCCGTAGCCCGTCTGCCCCATCCTCAACATATTTTCCCACAGTATCAAAAGCAGGACATGGAGGGTAGGTGGAAGGAAGTAAAAGCTGTGAATCCCCTCTTCTTTCTGCCCTCCGTTATGGGGAAGTAACCCACACACAACCAAAGAGCTTGGTTTTATTTCCATGACCATGACTGCCATCTGGTTGAGAGCTGAAGGCGACTCCTGGACCAGCCACGGGTACCGGCTGCAAAACCCCTTCGGGATGGTGGGATGATGCCGGTCCCTCCTTCGCTGAGCCAGCAGCGCAGCTCCGATGCCCTGGGATTACAGCAGCGGGCAGGCAGCTGCCTGCCTTYCAAACCCCCTTGGTATTACGTTTAATAAGTTCATTGATCCTTGAGTGGATCGCATTAGGAGGAAAGGGTTGTCAAGGGAAGAGAATACCCAATTTCCCCAAGCCTTGCCCCGTTTTCACGAAGAAAGCTGGATGCAGGCGGTCCACGCGGGTCCTGAGTTTTTATGGCTTTATTACCGTGAATGTCAAAAGAAACAGGAYGCCGGGCAGCCCCGAGAGCATCATGGCTTGCTGGGTAGATCATTACACAAAAATCCCGGGAGCTGCTCCTGTGACCGGCAATCAGCTGCCAGCGCCGCTTTATCACCTTAAAAACCGGATCCAGAGCAGAGAGCAAACGAAAGAGCCCTGCGCAAGGGGAGGGCTGTGCCAGCCCAGCTCCCGGCTCCCAGCCCCTGCTATTAAACACTCCCTATTCCCAAATGCAGTATAAATAAATGCCAGCGGTACGCCGTTACCCGCTTCTTAACATAAAAGGCCTCGAGAGTCCTACCCCAAAGCTGGAGAAACCCGAGTCTCCCTTCCCCCTCGGCTCCCTCCCTGCTGGTTTCGGAAACGGAGAGGAAATACTTGTAATGTTATCAACATAAACACAGCTCTTGGCCGGCTGCAACATCCTGCGAGCTCTGCAGAAAAACACCCTGACGTCACGGCGCCGGCTCTGCCGAGGAGAAAGGAGCCGGTTTCGGCACCGCTGCCCCGGCGGGTTGGGATGCTCAGCATCGCGTCTTCGTTTTAAACCTTCCTTTTCAAAAATCAGGGTTAGAAACTTGARTAATTGCTACCGGTGTTTTCAGCAATATTATATATATATTTTTAAATATATATATATATATAGTGTATATGCACTGGGCTCTCCCGTACACTGCTTGGGGTCCTCCTATAGGAAAGGCTGGGTTTTAGGCTGCAGGACGTATTTTTTAAAATAAACGGRTCTTGTCATGATGATTGATGCAGAAGGGGGAAAGAAAAGGAAATAATCTCTTTATGAAGAAATAAGCAGCTTAAAAATGGTACTTGTGCGTGCTGCTGCTATAGGGGGGTTTGGCTGCACCTCCCTGTGCTTCCAGAAAGCAAAGAATTAGTATTTAGWGCTGCAGAAACTGCCCAGGTCCTACCCGGATACAGCCGTCCACAATCAAAGGCAGGATTTACCCCCACCTCTGACATATTCCTAATTCCTGGAAAATGAGGCAATCTTTTTTCTGTGTGCGAGGAAGAGACACAACCCGAATTCTACCCAGCTTTCCGGGACCCCAGAAACCACTGCTGCTATCAGTAGGATGCTAAAAYGTAGTGGCTCAACCGAGACCACCTGACTGCCTTGTGCTGGCCCCAACCGCAGTGAAAACTAAAAAATTGTTCTGTTTTCTTCTTTTTTTTTTTGGCAGGGAAGAGGGCAAAACTAGGAGCAAGGTTAGCGTTTGCACCGGTTAGCTCTTTGAAGCAGCTCACAGTAGGACGAGAGCAAGCGTGAGCATAAAGAAAGGGGAAAAAGGTCTTTTTTTTTTTTTCTTTTTGGTGGCAGCAAGCCATCAGCATGGCTCAGCTGCCCTGGAAAACAAACCTGCTGTTCCCTCTCCCCCTCCCTGCTCCTTTTAAATCCTGTTTGTGGTTCTCCAGCCTCTTGCTGGAGCTGTGATCCGCGGCAGAGGAGAGCTGCCCASGGGCTCGTCCGATGGCCGAACGATTTCACCAACACCGGGTTCTCCTTCCCCGTAACCCCAAACCTCTCGCTTTGGATGAGATGCAAAGGATGTAAAAATAACGATCAGGATGAGCCCTGCTGCTGGGAGCTCCACATGCCTGGTCCCCTAYGGGAAATCAGCCGGGGGGCCAAGCGTCTCACAGCGGGGGGCCCTGAGCTGTGCATTGACTTCTTCTCTTCTTTAATATCATGCAAGGAGCTGCTTTGGCTCCGAACCATGTTGGGATGGCTAACGGGGTGTAGGTCATCTCCTGCACCAGAGCTGTGGCTAGCTGGCCACCGCAGGGAGAGGAGCTGTTGAGTTTAGGGAGGGAAAAAGGTTTTGTTGCACTAAGACGCAGTGACTAATTCCTTGCATGTGTCTCCGAAGCTGAAACGAGGCCTTTGATGTGTCACTGAACATTATTCCCCCACCCCACCCTCTGCTTTTCCACTCTTCAACAGAAAAGATGAATCACAGCAACCATTCACCCTTTCTGAAAATCCACTTCATTTTATTATAATTTTTTTTTTTTTTGCTTTTAAATAAACAGGCGGCTTCCACACAGCGACAGCCGCTGTAACAAACGGTGCAGGAGGAGGAGGACAAGCCTGCGGTAAAGGATTGGGGTTTTGGTTCCTCCACCTGCCCAACCGTCAACAAATCACCACTTTCCTGCACCTCGATATTTACTCATGGCATGATTTGGGTTGGAAGAGACCTTTAAAGGTCATCTAGTCCAACCCCCCTGCCATGGGCAGGGACATCTTCCACTAGATCAGGTTGCTCAAAGGCCCGTCCAACCTGATCTCGAATGTTTCCAGGGATGGGGCATCCACAACTTCTCTGGGCAACCTGGTCCAGTGTCTCACCACCCTCATCATAAAACATTTCTTCCTCACATCCAACCTCAACCTACCCACTTGCAGTCTAAAACAATGCCCCTTGTCCTGTCACTACAGGCCCTGCTAAAAAGTCTCTCTGTCTTTCTTATAAGCCCCCCTTAATTATTGAAAGACCTCAATAAGGTCTCCCCGAAGCGTTCTCTTCTCCACGCTGAACAACCCCAACTCTCTCAGCTTTTCTCCAYAGCAGAGATGTTCCAGCCCTCTGACCATTTTTGTGGCCCTCAGTCCAAGAGGCGAACACACAGWCCTCCTTCAAAGAGCAACATCATCATACGTGCATGGAGGGAACCTGACCCCRCTCCCACCTGCCTTTCTGGGCACCCAAAAATAGCTAGCACTGTTAGGATGGTGTCAAAAACTGATGGCCTGAGCCAGGATCAGTATTGCTCGTGGAGATCATCTTTAGTGAGATGTTAGTCTATCCCATACCGATCACACAGGCTCTCAAAGCACACGCTGGCAGCAACAACATGCAGGAAACCATGGTGGGTGGATGTAGAGAGGACCAGGTGTTCTCCAGTCAGACCCTGGAAGGAGGTTCCCCATGCTCCCTTCCTACCTCTGCTGCCGAAAACTGGAAATCCCTGTGCGTCAGCCTGACCTACCATAAAAAGGCTCCCAAATTGGCTTTTTTACTCCCTGAGTGAATTACGCCATTTTAATTAATTCAGAAATGTTTGCAAGGACCTTTGAGATCACAGTTAAGAATAACTTACTGGGTCCAGTCCTGCTTAACWTCTTCATTAATGATCTGGAAGATGGGGSAGAGTGCACCCTCAGCAAGTTTGCTGATGACACCAAACTGGGAGGAGTTGTTAGATGCCAGAGGGTCGTGCTGCCATCCAGAGGGACCTCRACAAAATGGGCCAACAGGGACCTCATGAYGTTCAACAAGGAGAAGTGCAAAGTCCTGCCCCTGGGGAAGAACAACCCCAGGCACCAGTATGTGCTGGGGGCCACCCAGCTGGAAAGCTGCTTGGCAGAAAAGGACCTGGGGGGTCCTGGTGGACACCAGGTTGACCATGAGCCAACATTGTGCTCTTGCGGCAAAGAGGGCCAGTGGTGTCCTGGGTGGCATTAGACAAAGCGTTGCCAGCAGGTCGAGGGAGGTGATCCTTCCCCTCTACTCAGCACTGGGGAGGCCACACCTGGAGCACTGTGTCCAGTGCTGGGCTCCCCAGTACAAGAGAGACATGGGSAGACTGGAGAGAGTCCAGCAAAGGGCCACGATGATGATGAAGGGACTGGAGCATCTCTGCTATGAGGAAAGGCTGAGGGAGCTGGGACTGTTCAGCCTGGAGAAGAGAAGGCTCAGGGGGGTCTCATCRATGTCTACAAATACCTGAGGGGAGGGTGCAAAGAACCCGGAGCCAGGCTCTTCCCAGCGGTGCCCAGTGACAGGACAAGGGGCAATGGGCACAAACTGAGACACAGGAGGGTCCCTCTGGACATCAGGAAACACTTTTTGACTGTGAGGGTGACCAAGCACTGGCACAGGTTGCCCGGGGAGGTTGTGGAGTCTCCCTCCTTGGAGATCTTCAAAAGCCAACTGGACATGGTCCTGGGCAGCTGTCTCKGGGTGGCCCTGCTGGAGCAGGGGGGCTGGACCAGATGACCTCCAGAGGCCCCTTCCCACCTCTGTGATTCTGTGACTTTGTAACTTGCTGTCCTGCAAACCTTTTGGAAGGCAAACCTGCCAGAATTTAAGCTCACACTCGGGTAAGCTAACATCCAGCACCAAGAAKCAGATCCCTACACTCTACTGGATATACGCTGGGGTCCCACCAGTGTCCCTCCAGCCCTACGCCATCATTCAGTGAACAAGCACCAGTTACTGCACACCACAACAGCCCTCTGCCATGTATGAGACAACCCTCACCTCCCAGGAGCCACTAACAAAGAGCCAAGAAGCTCCTCAGAGGAAATGAACCCATGATAGACTCCTCCAAAGGAGCTTGGAGCATCTCAAGACTGATAAGCGAGCCTCCTAGAAGAGCTCCAAGATTAGGGAGTTATTATCTCCGTTGGAAGATAGGAAAATTAAACTGATGAGATTTTAAGCCAAAAAAAMCAGAGAAAAGCACCAATGAATGTGKATGCTTAAATAATCCGGACATGAAATAGTTCAGGCTCCTAAAGAGATGCAGAAATGTTGACTGTGGATATCTGTCCTCTGTAGCTGTGTCATGCCAGTTCTTAGTTTTCTGTATTACCTTGCTTTTAGGAAAGAAATCTCTCTGTATGTTTAAAAACAGGCAAATACTAACATAGAGCTTAGAGACTCGATGGTCTCATGCTAAAAATACAGAAGTAAAAGCCAGGAGATGTAGGCTCCACCCCCGGTTATGCCAGGAGCAGATAGGTGGCATCTCTACGACCAATGCACTTGATGATCTCCAGTTCTTGTCCGTCGAGCTGCACGGACGGGCACTCCTGGCYGCACCCCTGGCACAGCGAGCAGAGTCACCGTCTGGAAGCCGTCCGAGTGCCTCGGAGGGGAAGAGTTACAAATATGTCCAATTATTTTCCTAAGAATAATTTTCCTAATAACCCTCATAATTAGGATGGGTCTAATTTGCCCTCAGCCGCTCTTTTCTGCCGGCGCCACAGCTGTCCGATCGTGGGAGCACGTGCCGGTCGCTCTTGCACCTCTCACCGTGCGCAGAATAAACCAGGATGGGCCAGGGAATAAATTGTGGAGGGAGACAGAAGGGGATGAAGAGCTTCTTGGACCTGTAGCAATGGAGAACGAGCAGCTGGAGAGGGTTTCCTAAAGGACACAGCATCAAGGAGCCTCAAGGCGGGACAGGTAAAAGCCGAGAGAAGGTGGAGCCCTAAGAAAAAGGAGAGCGGTGAGCTAAGCCCAAGGGAGCTGTCAGCTCAGGGAGGATGAAGAGGAATGACTGACTCTGAGCCTCGACCAGGAGGAAGGTGCTGGGGATGGAGGGTTCCTCTGCAGGCCAGGCTGGTCAGGGTCAGTGGGGYGGCAGGAGCTGCGTTGCAAAGGGGAGACAGAGGCAAGACCTCCTTCTGGGGTAATTAAAACGGATCTGCTGAAGCAACACCCCCAGAGCTTGTAAAAACCCCTGGCTAGTACGAGACCAAAAAACACGGTCTCCCAGTGTGCTTTCCCCCGCGGGATGGGCATCGCAGCTGCAACACGGCGCTGGGAAGCGGAGAGTGACTGCCCAAAAGGCTCGAGTGAGGCCGGTTCACCTCGTTATTCAAAATAATGAATTAATAAAGACATTTAAAAAAAAAGGCAAGCCATACAGGAATATTTTTCTTTAAATATTCCATTTTAGGGTGTCCCCTTCTTTGTCCCAGGTACCATTTGTAACATGTACAAAGAAAACACGAGCGCAGTTAGTATACCAGCTACGTAAAGGACCGGTTGCTTTTGATTGAGGAGTCAGGTTGAAGCATGGCCATTATTTAGCCTAACAACATCCTTATGTAGCAAGATRCCTTTCGGAGAGCAAGCGAACGGTACGTGGGGAGGAGAAACAAGGTTTTAAAAAAAAAAAAAAACAACATAAAAAAACTAAAGCCCAGCTTTTGGGCTCAGCCCCTTCTGCAAGACCAGCTCCAAGCCGAGACCAAGCCAGGAGCTGGAGCGTTCGGGCGGCGAGCGGTCAGAGCACCCTACTTAAAACAAAGGTGTCGGAGGGGATCATTCGCATGACAGCCTTAAAATCTCATTACAGAGGCTAAGCTCCAATTAAAACGCATGCGTTCGGTCATGCAGCTTAATCGCTGGTTGTGCTTACCCTGAAATCCGCCCGGGACACCTGTAGGGTGCGGGGAGCAGCCAGCCCGTCCCACGGAGCAGCGCCTGGGCTAAGAAAGTGCCGTGGATCCGTAAAATCACCAATTTACCTGCGGTAATTCTGCACCGCTGCTCAGTTCAGCCCTGTTGCCACAGTAACACTTCTGGTGTAGCCGAGATCACTGATTATGAAACTAGAAAAAAAATCAGAGGCTGCTAATTAGGATACACTCCAGTTCTCCAAAAGCTCCATATTAATGACATTAGGATTGCAAGTGCAGGGGAAATAAAGATGCCAGAAAGCATCGCCTCGGTCAGCATTGGCGACCGCYGCCAGCCGCTTTTCGGGTCTTTTTATATATGGGTCTTAAAATTCAGCTTGCAAATTCCCTGTAAATTCGGCTTGTTTTCCTTCTCTTTAAACAAATGTGCAAGACTCATTGGAACAGTCGTTACTCTTTACATATATTTGCATGTATTAGAATGGAAAAAAAGGGTCGAGGATGATGTACAAATGGCGATAGCCAGAGCGGGGCCAGGGATGCATCCCCTGCACCTCGCATTAACTGTGTTTGTTTCTCTTGCAGTTTGCCAGAGAAAGAAACCAAAATCACAATTTTACCAGTGGCTGCAAAGGTCTATAAACGAGGTTTGCAAACGAGGGGAACCGGAGTTGCAAACGTTTTCCTCTCTGACTCTGTTATTTGAGTGCCAGAAGCATTTTGAGGCATGTCTTCTGCTGAAGGCTTCAAGCTGAAAAGTCTGACTGGGAGCAGTTGTGCTGCCAGACACAAGCATTTTTCAACACAACCTACAAATAAGACACCGGAGCGTATTTCCAGGCAAAAGGAAAATGACCTGACAGGTATTTCTGGAGCCGCAAACCCAGAGCGATGCTGCTTTAAAAAGTGAGCTCATCAAAACGCCTTAATTTTTCCATTCTCGTGGGATGACGAATCGACCGAGAGGATGAGATGGTGATAAATAAGCGAAGCCAAGGACCAAAACTGAATTAATATTCATTACTGCAATGSCAGACTCTGCATTTCTCCATCACCCAGGGCCACCGCATGATGCACGGCCCGGCTGCTTRACTTCAGCCAGCACCACTGAGGAGGACCAGGAGCCACCACCTCCSAAGGGGATGCAGAGGCTGAAAACCAAATTGCTGGCGAAAGCCGTGCCCTGAGCTCAGGCACGGCCTCGGGTTTGTCCTGCGGAAGGGCAGGAGTTGAGCGGTGCCAGCATCTTCCAGTCCAAGACCATCGGGCTGTGATGCCCTGACCCAGACCCACAGCAGAGCCCCTCCACTTTACATCCCTCCGTGTCAGCATACGGAATTTCAGAAGCCTCAGCTATAACTTTTGGTCCAAGAAAGAGAGAGAGCAGGGCTTCCCCCTGCAAGCAGCAAGGAAGCTTTAGGCAAGTAAAAGGTAAATGTTCAAAGTGGGAAACACAGAATAATCAGTTGGGGGTGACCTAGAGACTKCAGGTACCACCTGGCTGACAGCAAGGATGCTGTTTGTACAAGTATCTTTTGCCCAGCCGAAGGCCATCGTGAAAACAAGCGGCAGCTTATTTGTAAAGCAATGCAAAGGGCTGCTGAAGCTCTCATCCAGGTTGCAGGTGAAATTTGGATCAAAATGCAACACTGCGAGCTCTGACACAGTTGCTGGAGGTATTAAAAGCTGGAGCAATTGTAGATCACGTCACCCACCAGAAAATAAGAAGAGAAACAATCACTCCTTGGCCATCTCAATTGATAGAAAGTATCCCAGTCCCTACTTCTTAAATTAGGAGAAAGAACTGGAGAAAAAAAATACTATATATCTAGAAAGCCTCTGAATGCTGCAGGCCTGTGCTCTCCCCGTAGCGCAGGCAACAGGGACTTCACAGCCAGAGCAAGAGCCGATGGCACCTGCCAGCAAAGGCCAGCCCAAAAGCATCGAGGGGCTTTCCAGAAGGCAATGCCACCCCAACTGCTGGATGGAGCTCCTAGCAACTACCCTCCCACAGCCTAAATGCACCTCATCAGCTCCTGGTTTGAGTCATGCAGGGGATTAACACTGGCAATTAAGCTGATGACTCAGGTAGGGGCTCTTCCCCAGGATCGGTGCTGCACCGCTGTTGATAATCCTTTCCCTGTGAAGGGTGAAAAGCAAAGTGCTTKGAGAAGAATTGGGGAATCACTTTTTTCCCCCTTTGAGGCAGGAAAATAAGTGGGATTCAGTTTTTTCTTCAGCAGCATCACCTGAAGTCTCAAAGGTGCCGTCCCCCCAGTTGTGATTGCATGAACCAGTCTCTTCTCCCATYCCCCAGTAATACTGGGGATATGTCAGGTGCAGTGTTAACTACCTATAAATGTGATTTATTAGCTGGAAAYAATGCAAAGGGCAGATCTTGTATGCTAAGACATTCACCGACCACAACATAAGATCAACGGGCCAAGCACGAGGGCATCCCYGTCCCGAGCAGATGGGGATTGCCACGTTACAAATAACAAATTAATAACAYCAGTGGGATTCAGCTGCCATCGATGAGTTTTTAGTTGGAGGCATTATTTCTAACATTGTAATAGGCTTATGTAGAGGAATTAGTCCTTTAATGCTGTGTGCTCATGTATATAGTACAGTATAAGTCGGTTTGATGCGACCACAGAGAGAACATCTGCTTTTGTGAGCAATTAGGGAAATTATTGCCAATTACGAAGACTGCAGGTRAGAGCAGCTGGGGAGAGCGGCTGGAGGGATGTGAAGCTTTTCAAGATGCTGCCATGAGCGGGAAGTTCACCAGGAACATAAATATCCCAGCAGAAAGGAGCCTGCGCCCAGAGAGCAGCTGAAATGTCCTCAGCCAGGAAAGGATTATGGGGCCAGCAGAGTTTTGGGGTGATCCCCTTTATCATTCACGCTGTCGGCATTTCGAGCAGATCAGTCTCCCAAATACTTCTTCTCATCAGCCCATTCTCCCGAAAAAGCACCAAACTTTGCCTCTGGTGGCTCAATTTCCACTTTCCGTCTTTTTTTTCTATCTATTTTTTTCCATCCATCTTTTTTTCCATCTATTTTCCTTTCCACCTTCCACACCCAAGAGGGGTGTCCTCGTTCAAGATGAAGCGATGCTGTAGGTACATGTCTTAGAATATGCCTGGCTTGTTGGTGTGTCTCTGTCATTGCTACTGCAATAAACCTATTATATGTATTTATATATATATTTATATATAGCTATAAACCTATTTTAAAGCTAATATCATAAAGCTATTATATATCATATATATATTGCTATAAACCTAATATAATTGCTATAAACCTATTTCCTGCTGACACAAGATTATGCAAACTGAAACGATCCTAGTCTTAACAACAGGGTGGGTACCAGCCCCTGCAGCCCCTGCAGATACCAACACAAAGCCTAATGCTCAGTAGTTCTGAAAAAAAATATAATTCAAATGCAGTTTCTTATCCTTAAAGTGATTAAACAACAGCCTGGGATGCCCAACTTTTAGCCCTCCCGTGTTATTCACAATTAGTTCTCTATTTTAATCTCCCCAACAAAAGGCTGAACTCAACTGTATTATTGTCAGCGAGGGCTTTTATCATCAGCCTTCGAAACGGTCAAGGCATGGGAGAGAACAATGACTCTCACAGGAGAATAAATACAATCTAAACAAAAATACCCTGTTGCTAAGGTTTAAATCAGCCTTTTTTTGGGGCACAGCCGGGTAGCTGGGAATCCCGGTGCCACCCTGTATAAAAAAACAGGGAAGAATTAGGACTCRGATAGGGGAAAATAACCCAGGACTCAGCTCCGCTGTGTTTTTCCCTCCAGGATGGCACTTAAAATATGAATATCACGTAGGGGACTTTAAACCAAAGCCAATGGCTGGAGCACGCTGGTGTTTGCAGCAGGCGATGCTCTACCTAAGCCCATGCGTTGCTCCAACCTCTGCGGTCCTGGGCTTCGTGTCTTGCTCCAGCAAGGGCAGGAGGTGAACCATGACCAAAGACCTCCGTGGTGAAACCTTACTGCAGCGCTGGYGGCTCAGATGTTCACAAGCTCGGCAGATGGCTGCTGGGAAAGATCCGTGCCGCAGGGCTGGACGTTGTCAGCACGGCAAGAGGAAAGCTGGAGAAGATGGAGGAGCAAGCTCTGCCAGAGCAAAGAGGTCTACAGAGATGCTGGCCACCTTGCCCGCAGAGCCATGGTGCAGATGTTGGGAATGTCCAGCTGGGACCTCCTCTCAAGGAAAGCCCCAGCCCAAACTGCAACAATTTCTCTTGTGAAATCAACCTCAGMAGCAACTGTAGAGCACCCTGTGGTTTCTACATCCTTAGCCAAGGGAGCGGCACCTGCTTTTGGGGTTCGGTAGAGAAATGCCCTTCCCCAGCGGTGGTATGGAAAGGAACTGGGTTTGGCTGTGGTGTCCTCCCCGCTAAACACAGCCGCCAGCTTTGCAGCAAGGGTTTCCAGCAGCAAAGTGGCTCYGGGGTCAAGAGTGACCACAGGGCCAGAAAAGCCACGGCTGACAGCCCTGGCAAGGTGCCGCATGGTACAAGGTCGGGTAAGGGAACACCAGAGCCGTGGTGGTCCAGAGAGGCCACCAGCCTCCACAACCAGCCCATCTTCCTCCCCTCTAGATGGAGCTCCAGGAGAAGCCTGAGGTCTCTCCCCAAAGGCGGACACATCCCAATATCTCCAAGCGTCATCTCCTCACCTGCAGCTTGGCGCTAGAAAAAAGGACAAGTTTGCAAAGGCAATTTCATGAMAACCAACAAATTGTCAGATTAATTATTCCCTCCTGCAATATAGCAGTAAAACGCCCATCACGGCAAATTGTAGTCAAAGTACGGAGCCCCCCCCCCATAATTTTCCCCTCCTTCGGCAGGGCAATTCTCAGCCCAAAAACTGCTCAAAAGCCTGGAAGGGCTGCTGCGATCAGGCACAACGGGGCACCGCAGCGGCGGCAGCTGCCGGAAGGAATGACTTCTCTGAAATGTTTGGAGATTTTATTTGCACTGGGACCATAAACATTTTTGCATGCACGTAAGCAGCGGTTAAGCGACGTATCCTGGCCATTTCGCATGAAAACAAAAGCGCAAAGAGGGAATTGCAAGTTTCCTTGATGACAGCAGCCTGGATGCGTATGAAAGAGAGAACAGAGTCAAGGTAACACTGGAATTCAGTTTTTATGGCCCATTCTGKTTTTTTGCCAATAAACAAGGTCTCCCTGAGCAGGCATTAAACGTCACCTTATGTCACTTAGATTTTAGTGATATTCAAATAAACATTAAAAGGCCACAACAGAGCTCAAATTCCCCTGTATTATGCACCTAGGCCAAAGAGCCATCAAAATGATGCTAAATTAAATTCATTTCAAACCTATCCGGAATGACGGAGCACTCTATTCAGGTTAAATATTTTAATTTCAATAGCAATGCACTGGATAGAGATATCCCCATCTTTGAAAGTCTTTGCTGTCCCAGCCTTTTCAAAAGGCTTTGAAAAGCAGCTTTCCCACAAAAGCACCCATTTCCATCACGCCCTGGCTAGGAGCATAATACACAGAAGGCTCCTCAGTATCGCCGTTAAATAAGAGACCCCCCTAACCAGGCATTAAATGGTACAGGAGCTCGCACACAACAACAGAGAGCGCTTTCTGTAGCAGCTTGTCGCTGCACAAATACAAGACAAAGTCTGTTGCTGAAGACCAAGACTGTATTTGGCCGTGCGGTGGCCCAGCCTGACAAACTCATCTCATTTTCATAACATCATGGCATGGTTTGGGTTGGAAGGGACCTTCAAAGATCATCTAGTCCAATCTCCCTGCCATGATGTCCCTGCAGGGACATCAGGCGGCTCAAAGCCCCGTCCAACTTGGCCTTGAACACTTCCAGGGATGGGGCATCCACAACTTCTCTGGGCAACCTGGTCCAGTGTCTCACCACCCCCATTATAAAACATTTCTTCCTTATGTCCAACCTAGATCTCCCCTCTTTCACTTCAAAACCATTATTCCTTGTCCTGTCACTACAGGCCCTGCTAAAAAGTCTGTCCCCATCTTTCTTTTAAGCCCCCTTTAAGTACTGAAAGGCTGCAATAAGGTCTCCCCAAAGCCTTCTCTTCTCCAGGCTGAACAACCCCAACTCTCTCAGCCCTTCCTCACAGCAGAGGCGTTCCATCCCCCTGATCATTTTTGTGGCCCTCCTCTGGACCCGATCCAACAGGTCCATGTCTGTCTTCTGCTGGGGACCCCAGAGCTGGATGCAGTACTGCAGGTGGGGTCTCACCAGACCAGAGCAGAGGGGAGAATCTCCTCGACTTGCAGGCCACCCTTCTTTTGATGCAGCCAAGGATACAGTTGGCTTTCTGGGCTGTGAGCGCACATTGTCGGCTCATTTTTCGTCCACCAGTACCCCCAAGTCCTTCTCGGCAGGGCTGCTCTCAACCCCTTCATCCCCCAGTCTGTATTGATACTGGGGGTTGCCCCGACCCAGGTGCAGGACCCTGCACTTGGCCTTGTTGAACCTCATGAGGTTCACACGGGCCCATTCCTCAAGCCTGTCAAGGTCCCTCAGGATGGCATCCCTTCCCTCCAGCAAATCACCTGCACTGCTCAGCTTGGTGTCATCAGTTCTGGCTCCATGAAATGCAGCTGAAGATCAGGGGCCAACCTGGCTCAAATCCCCGTTCCCCTTAGTCCAAACCAAATCCAGTCCAATCAAGTCCAATCCTTCAGTGACACACATCCATCTCTGAGCTGTGCCCTGCCTGAAATCAGACGCTCAGCATTTCTAGACGATTTATCTATGGGTTTGGTTTATCCCAAGCGAGTGATGTTGCGCCCCAAGCCATMCCGTGCTTGTACAGCAGCGGGGTGAGGAGAGAGCGTTCATTTGAAGACACCCCCCCCCCCAGTGTTCCTGTAACCGAATGCAAGGATGCACCAAAGAAGAGGGAGAAGAGTAGGAGATGTCATTTTGGGAGGTGCACAAGGGCTGAAAACAGAGTCCTACAGATGGAAAAGGGGCAACATCTAATACGTACATAAAGCAAGAGCGATGTTACGAGGACTCAGTTTATTACAGGGCTATTGTTGGTCATTTTTACCTTAATAATATCTTCACATTAAGGCATCGATCTCAAAAGCACTGTCTCCAAATAACTTCAGTAATTTAGACGTCATTTCCAGAAGTGTCTTAACGTAAATGTGAACTGCACGATGGACTGCTTGCATGGGGTCTCCAACCAGCCTCTACTCCTCTCCCCCCACAGCTTTACAGGCATCCTACAGGTTCTGGGTGCGATTTAGCTAGTTTTAAAAAACAAGTTCTCCAGATATTATGAGAACTCTTTATGTTCCTGGTGCTCCGATGTATAGATACTTGTACAGTTATAAGGTTGGATGATGACTCCTCCCCATCTTTGACTCTGGTGTAGAGCATAAGCTATAAGAAAGGCAGACTTGGAGGCTTTGGAAAATGTGGTGGCATCTTCATTCTCAATTAATTAATTATCCCATGAGCAGCACAAGAAAGGGTTTAGTTCTGAAGTGCCCGCTGGTTGCTTTGCTGAAGGAAAACGTCTGTACGTCAAGCACTACTTTGCAGAGGCTGCCAGCATGCTCCTGAGTGCAGTTTTGACCATCTCACAGGTCCAACACCGGCAGTGAAGACAAGGGGCACAGCTCAGCCTCTACAGCAGATTTTACACCATTTGAAAAGACGCGCTCCGGAAAGGAAGAGCGCAGGGAAAAGCAGGGCAGCCCTTGCTCTTTCCAGGTGGCCTTTCTTAGCAGCAGAAGGGCATTTCAGGGGTGGGATGCTCTTAAACCAGCCGGAGGAACCAGTTATAAATGGCAGATGYTGAGATACTTATTAAGAGTGAAGCAAGGAACATCAGCAGTGGGGTGACTTGTAATCCTTGCTGGCGTGGACTGGAATTAAAACTAATGAGTTAGAAATAAATGGCTAGCCATCCCGACTCGCACCCCAACACGTCTCTGACTATGAGATTAATGTATAGACAGAATTAATCCAATACCATCTTCCCCCTGACCTATTTGGGCATAGAGATAAGACCCACAAAAACCATCTCGCAAGATCTGACACGGTGCCACTGTCATTGGCTGGTTTACATCCCCAYCACTGCTTCTCCCCCCGCCCCAGAGGACACTTTGAGGGACAGAAGAAGCAGTAACACCTCTGAAAGCTGCTTTAGTACRAAGGGAAAGACCTCTTCACCTGGAGGGAAGGGATGGAAAGTTTCAGGTGACCTGCTTCAAGGATGCAGCTCTTGCTGAGCAGCTTTAACTCCTCTCATCCCAGATTAGCTCCTCTGAGCRGCAAAGCCGTTTCACTCGCTGGAAAGATGCCATGTTTGTGTGTCAGACTAAACATCTGTGCTTTTAAGTCCTGGATTTTCAGATCAGATCTACGTGTTTGGAGGGGGAAAAAACAACATAAACTGTCTGTTAGGGGAGTTTCATTGAACAGAGACACCATTATTTCTTCCTCCCCATCCCCCRTATCACCTCTCCTCTTCTCCCTCTACAGGCAAAGCGGTTCAACAGATTTCAGGCAAATGCAGAGAAAAAAAATAATGTATGTTTTCCATGGTCAGTGTTTTCCTATTAAGTCAGAGAGGAGTTACCAGAAACACAGCGTGCAGTTGGTGTCTCCCCCTCCTGCCTCACCGCTGCAGGGAAGTACCCRAATTGGGATCTCAGGTTCGAGGACCAGGTGGACGGTCTCCCCCCCAAGCAGTTTTCTGGGACAGGTATCCCTGCAGCCAGCCCTGGGATCAACCGTCATCCTTAAACCACATCAGACACGATGCCAAAAGCACTCAAACCCAGCTGGACCTTCACTGCCAACCAAGGACGCACTCAGCCTTGGAGAGCTGGATTCCTCATTGGGAAGGTCAGTAGAAAGGCTGAAGACAGAAAGGTCATCTCCAGCAAAGACCCCAAAGGCTTTAGCTGTGCCAGTAGGGTGTGGAGCAAACAGATGGAGTCATTCGACAAGATATGGCTTGGTGGTTATAGATAATTTCATTTTCCAAGCTATGGCTGATTAGTTTTACCTCACCAGGAGAAAACTCTCTGAGAAAGTAGCAAGAAATCCCCCAAAAGCCACAAGTGTCCTTGTGGTGTTAACTGTTCTGCTGGCATTCTATCAAAAGAAGGGAATACTTCTGCATCTGATTTACTCCATCGCATCAGAGGGTTGCACAGCTGCTCCTTCGGTAGGTCCAGGCATGAGGRTGGAATCAGCTCAGCGTCGAAGGAGGACTTAGAGACACCTCCCGTCAGGGTGTGCCCAACCCTGACGCCACAGCCAGGACACCCCACCATCACCCTGGCACACACCACGCAGAGGCAGCTGTGGCCTTCCTTCCACCATGCTACAATACACGTGGTTTCCCCCAGTAAATCTCCACGTGCACCAGAGCCTTCCCACGTCCTGCTGTCCTACAGAGCTCTCCTCCCCATCGCTCTCCTTCACCTGCAGATCTCTGCATGAGAGAAGTAGCAGCTGTAAAGTAAAAACAAGCGACAGTTCACCAAYGAAGGGATGTGCTGATCCTTCTCCCTCCCACATTCATGGCACCATGCAACGGGACTACTCTGTACGTCAGCTCTTCGGGGCAGGGGCCGTACTTCTGCTCAGCACGTGCTCCGGTAGTTCTCCACACAGGACCTGGCTCCATGGGACCTCTACGTGGTGTCACAAATAAGATGAATCACGCTTAATGAATGCAGCATTCCCCCATTTCTGTCAAAATGGTAATGCTTTAGGTATGAAAATGAGTATGAAACTGGGAAAGGATGCTGGTTTATGCCGTGAAGATTGTAGGTGTGTGCACTCATGCGTTTCCATTCCTGCTCTTACAGGGTACTTCAAAGGAGACCCCACCRTAAGAGATGACAGGATCCCACCGGTTTGGTATCTGGGGCTCCATCAKTCTACACGAGCTCCATGTCAGCCCYTTCACCACCCTCCCAGCTCTCCGTCAGCCCTYGCTGCTGTAGCAGACTTGCCCCCTACTGACACTTGTCCTCACCCTCACTCTGAAGATGAGAGTTAAATATTTCTTTTTTGACAGCCAGGTCTAATGCATCTCAGATGATCAGTGTAACCGYAGGGAAAGCGGTCTGCGCTTCTGGTCTGATCCCCCACCAAAGGGGCACCCAGCGTCCCACCATTAGGGTCATCTCATGTGCCTCAGCATCTTTGTTCTCTCTCTTCTCATTTAGCTTTCCCGCTTAGGTCTCGCTGCAGTGGTGGGGATGTTTTAACATAGACAGAAGCTGTGGAATGAGTCTCCATCCTTGGAGATCTTCAAAAGCCATCTGGACATGGTCCTGGGTAACTGGCTCTGGTTGGCCCTGCTTGAGCAGGGGGTGGGACCAGATGTCCCTTCCCACCTCAACCACTCTGGGATTCTGTGAATTTGCACCACAAAACCTTCATGTTGCTGTTCTAGCATATAGCCTCTGCAAGATGACTCTCACTGGCTCCAACACCAAGCAGTAGAAGTTGGCTCTAAGGCTCGTGGTGGGCTTAGGCACCACTTCCAGTYATTTTGGATCTCTCTGATGAAGGTGTGGTAATGATCAGCACTTGCAACCCAAGTAGAGAAGGTAAGTCAAATCACCACTATCTTCCTTTACAGATGGAACACTCAGCTATAAAAACATTAACCAGCTTGTCAAGAGGTCCTGCTAGCTATATCTACCCAAGAAAGGCACCCACCAGGGAGTGATCCCCAGCCCCTCGAAGCAACCCCACTGCTCAGGATCAGCCCACCTGGAGCAGGCTCTGTCCCCGCTGCCCAGCACTGTGCCTGGCTTGTCCCTGGGTCCCASAAGGTCCTCATGGCCCAACAGCATCTTCGTGTGGGGCATTTTTTGCTTCTTTTCCATTTCAAAAGACCTGAGATATTACAAGAGCTATGATGCAGCACATCAAAATTGGGGGTTTAACAGCTTGGCAGGTAAAAAGATGAGTCACACAAGCACAGGAGCATATGGGGCCATTAAATTGCACAAGCCCTGCAGTAACTGGAAGACTCAGTAGGGCAGGAGAAGGGAAATCTGGCGCCTCTTGTTCACACCGCATGGGTCCCTGGAGCAAAGTATTCCCCGAACCACACCTACGGTACGAGGATCTGCTCGCTCRTCATGACGGGGAGCCAGGGAGTCAACCTGGAGCCAGGTGACAAGCTGGGCAGCCAAGGACAGCGAGGCGTCTGGAGTCCCAGCCTTTGGTCTTTACCATCATCGACATCCTTCCTCGTTGCACAGAAGCTTCGGCTTCGGGGAGCCAGCTATTGTTTTCAGTGTGCAAAAATAATGGCACCACTTTTTTTTTGTGTCTTGCTGCGCGCCCACCTTCCCTCTCCCGGCCCGAGGGAGTTGCCATTCATTCTCTTTCCACCCATTTTATAGAGGAAACCAGCGCAAGGATCAAAGGAGGATCCTTGGGCGGGAGCGGCGAGCGTCTGATGTGAAAGGGCAGTAACCGGAGGGGTGGCAGCAAAGAGACGCGTTAACAGGTACGGGGGCTGAGCAAATCGAGGGGTCGCTCCTTTGCGCTGGAGCCTCTGGCCAGTGCAGAAGATGCCGAGAAGCAGAGGAAGGAGAGAAAAAAAGACCTAAGTTTGGATTAATGAAAGAACTGGGTGACAAAATAGAAGACTCGGCTCCTTCTTCTGCTTCTACTTAGTGTCGCACTGGGTCATCCTCAAGTGACCCTTTGTGTTTTACTGGAAGAGGAAAATTTGATTTGAAGTCTTACCCTGGAAGTCCTTTGGTTGCACCAGATGAAAGAAGCTCTACTCGGGAAGTGCAGCRACCACAATGAGGAGCTAAGTCCCTGCTGAGCCAAGCCCTTGCATTCCTGCAAAACGGACTAATAGAASTGGCCTTTTTTCCTTCCTTTTCCCCTGCAAGACTGCAAAGTGAAAAGCACCTCCGGCATTTGGCTATCCCGTGCCCACCAGCAACATCTGTGGTTTGGGTGGAAGAAGACTTAAAGGTTTCCAGTGTAACTTCCTACCCTCCGCACATGTCCTCTATCTCCCGTGTGTTTTTTGGAGCAAAATCCATGTTAAGGCAGACAGAAGTGGATTTTTTTTTTTTTTTTTTAATAGATCCTTTGTAGTGCTCTGATCCTAAGTGGTCTTTAGCAGCTCTGGGAGGACAGGTCCCAGCCTGCTGCTTGCTCGTATACYGAGGGAGAGAATAACGCTCCCAGGGTTTTGCATCGCTCGCTCGCGGATGTTCAAAGCTGTCTGTTAACCTCGGGCYGTATCATCCCAGCTATTTTCAAGCAGGACTCCTCGTGTAATCACGATGGCCTYGAGTCGGATAAAGGCAGGGCCCAGGCTGTATTTACCTTGGCATCTGATTGCCAACGCTCTGCCTTCCAGAGTCCTCCTATTTCCTCCTCGAGTAATTAGTAGCCTGTCAGTAGGGAGAGGAGGAATGAGGAACTTCACCCCAYTATTGCCATGTCTTTTGCCACTGTAGCCAAGCCCTTGACCATGCCCAACAGCTGTAGTTTGTCACAGTATTGGAAAATATAGAAGTGGTCAAAGAAAACTGAGATCCTTCTTTTCGGATGTCATGGGGATTAAACTGCTTCCAAAGATGAGATCCAAGGTCACCCAGAAGTGCTGGAGCTGATAAATAGTCCCACGATTGGTTTATAACCCATGCCAAATGAGCCCAGTATATCGGAATAATGTTCAGAAAGGTGAAACACCTGCTATATACTATTTCAGAAGAAGTTCCTGTTGGGGGAGAAAAGACATCAGTCCTTGCTGCTGATGAAGAAAGYGTTAATCCCAGGCTCTGTGAACCTTCCCATCCCAAATGCAGCACACCAAAACACACTGCTGGCAGGAGCAGCTGTCCAACTGACCCAGTTTTTTTTACTAAGTGGGTGAATAAGGACAAAACCATCTCATTTTCTTCGAGAAAAAATAATGCACATTAAGCAAGGTAGGATTCTGGCATTGCTCTCCACACTGTACGACACACCGTCCTCTCCTGACCTATTTACGGAAGCACTGCAGCGAGTGTTCCTGCAGGGAGGATGGTGTTATCCGCCGTGTAAAAGCCTAAAATTACACTGCCCTACAAAGAGCTGGGATAAATTGACCCCTCTAAGCAAACGGGTTGCCAAGCTTTTATCTTTTCTTCATTGTTAACTTACACTGAAGCGGAATAATTAGACGATACGGGGCTATACGAGGCACGATTGGAAAGCCCTGCCTTAGCAACTCAATTGTATCTGTAATGCCCGCGTTGYCTATTATATATACCTACTGATTTGGAAAGCTGCTTCTGATTTCACACTCATTCGATATAGGTACATGTATGGTTTTTGTCCAATTTCYGCTACCTAATATTACGGCGAAGGGAATTAGTTGTGAATTTTGGATTAGGAAGGCAAAGTGACTTTAAAAAAGGCCGGTGGGTGATTGCTCTGGCTGCGTTTTCTTGCCCTTCATCCAGTCTAGACGTCAAAGTCTCAGGACACAGATGATTTCCGCTTCTCTGCAGAGGTTCTGTCACGGTATTAAAAAAGCACAACGAAGGGAACAATAAGCATCAAGATGTGTCTAAAATTAGTGGTTTACAAAACAATCTAAGTTTATAATATCCTGAGTACAAGAAAAGAAAAGAGCAAGCCAGCCAATTATTTAAAAGTTGCAGGATAAAAGGAAACCTTGGTCAAAATTGTTATCGTGTGAAAAAAATCTATCTTTATTGTGTTGCAGTTTTGATACTAACTGAAATAACTTTCATGAAATTACCATCATGCTGCTAAGGATTAGCTAAATTGAAGCACCACACCAAAATCACACTGCCTTGCCCAAGTGATCGACGTGAGAGCAGCCCACAATTGCTTCATTATTTTCTGCCAGATTTTAAATTCCAGTATATTTGCCAATGGTTTTCCCTTTGTACACCTTCGCTCCTCGCACAGGACAGTCAGAAAATGGATGGGTTGATTTCCATGGGATCTTCAGTTATATTCGCATTTTGCGTCTCAAGCGGTAACAAAACTGCAGCTCCCAGACTGTGAGGGGACGGGTAACATAAAGGGAAAACACCAAAGTTGCATTTCCACTGCTGTTATTATTATTTTTAATATAAATCCTAAAGGAGCAAAATTTGATACAACAGTAGTCCCAGAAAAATATTCCTCCATCTGCCAGGGAAGATGAAAATGTCCTTTAAAATACTGGGGGAAAATAATATTTATAAATCACTGCCGAGAGGAGGGATGCAAAACTGGCAGGGGATCGGMGATTACACAGCATCCAACTTCTGCTGTCCCTCACAACTGGGAGAATTCGAAGGAATTAAAGTTGTCAGGGGAATAAAATCGCTGTCAAGGAGAACGGACTGTTCCTCCTGAAAAGCCGTCTCCTCTTCCAAGGGAAAAAACAGATCCAGCAGAAACCTGACCTTGCACTTGTATAAGCGGATGAACGTGCTCTGAGCGCGTCCTGCTCMCGAGCATGGATCTGGGGGAGGTCTCTGCAGGCTTTTGCTTAGGAGARGACACCAGAGCTGGCCATGCCCACTATCTGTGGCTCAATTTCTCACACTTGAAATGAGGAAATATGAGCCCTATAGCATAGAACCAAATAAAGATGGACATTATAGTTCACCTGGCCTCAAAAATAGACACATGTAAATTGTGTTTATGYGCACCAATGTTTCAAGGACAAATATAACCATGAAGTCAACAACTGCAGGGAGCTACTGACACTCTTCAGAGATGTAATGAGTAATCTTTCTTCTGGGGATAAAATACAAGTTTTCCTTGTACWGGTTTTCCACATGGGCCCTGCTGGGCTTAGGTTGAACGCCCAAACCCAGCATCCTACCGCTCGACCGCACCGCAGACCCAAGCTACTTAGGTTGCTCCTTTATCCGACGCTCTACAGTCCGTCCTCATCTTCYCTGCTCCAACCTTCACATTTAGCACTAAACCAAACTTTAATCCACCTTCTTCCTAAATGCTGCACATAGCCCACTATCCCATCTTTTCCCTCCTCCCAGGTCCTACAACCATTTCCTCCATCATGAAATTTCTAGCTTGGCTGCAAAGCCACCCTTCCTAGATACGAAATTATTCTCAGATCTCTCCGTTCCTCCTCGGAAATTCATACCAAGTCATATAACCTTGCTTTTCTTCCCATCAACAGAAACAGCAATCACCTTGGTAGATAGATAAGGCTGGTGGTAGACCACTTGCGACCTTCAACACATCAAGAGCTATTAGCCACATAATTTAGTGTTACAGGCAGGTCAAATCCCAACATGCTTCAAAATGTTATCTCAACACCAACCTACACAGACAACCAAGGTTAGAAGAGAGGGGAAATAAAATGTTCATGGCCAGCTACGTTCTGACCCATTCTCAGAGCTCTGTACCGTGGAACAAATAGGAAAAAGGATTTGTTGTGGGTGAAAGCAAAGAAAAAAACTATTCAAATCTCAGTGAAACAGTATTCGGTTACTAGGCTCCGGAGCTGACACCCTACTGACACATGACAGTTTTGGGTGATGCCTCATTTATGGCTTCAGGAAAGCTGAAGAGCAATCGTTGCTAAGATGGTTACACCCTTCTACATCTAGAAATAGTCAGAGCAGGGGATAAAAAGTCCTTTTTAATTTAAAATATTTTGGAGTAACAGAATCACAGCCCAGAAAAACATTAACCCTGTAACAAATGACCAATCCCTAACACCACCAGACTCCGCACTGCACCCAGCAACAGTCCACCTCCCTTCCCCACCTCTCAGCAGAAGGAAATGAAAACCATATGAACTGGACAGGGAAGAGATCGATTAGATCATCTTGTCCTACCCACCACGCAGCGAAGGACTGTTCCCTACAAGAAACTTCCCAAATTACTCCATCCAGTCTCACTTATAAAAGTCCAAAGTGATGGAGTTTCCACCTCTTCTCTTGGGATATTATTTATCCTCGCAGCCTAAAACATCTCCTTGCCAGGAGGCTTTTCCTATCAAGACTTCCCTTTTGAAAATTTYTTCATTTCAATTTGCAGTCCCCCTCTCTCCCCTGCATATGTGCATTTATGAACTACCCTAATTAAACACATTAATACCAAAAAGGAATTACAATTTAGGAATAAATTAGTTTATTTTCCTTTTATCCTCTACAAAAAAGYCCAACATGCCAAAGAAAGTCTGAGTCTCTCTGAAATCTCCCATTTTTAAATTGGTCCCACTGCTTATAATTACACCTCCCCTCTACCCATACAAGTTACTTTGCTTTTCTTTCCCCCCTCCTTTTCGGGGGAGGAGGGAAGGAAGGCAGAGAAAAAAACTGAGAAAGGGTGGGATAAGGGGAGAGAGGAGAGGGACCCATCCCATCAGACCAGTCTAATTGCTGCAATGCTCCCCAGGCATATGAAAMTGCGGGTTACGATACCGGCTTTGCCTGATGAATATTCCTAACTCCATTTCAGAAGCAGGATCTGGGTTTATCCAGCCATTGGCTTTTCTGCAGTGGGCAATAGCTTCCACTTCACATAAATACCAAGGAAGAGAAAGGCTGACTTCTGGCCAAATTGCGGGCAGCAGCTTGGAAAAAGAAGGACCAAGGTCTGAAATGCTGCTCCAAAAAAATATTATTTTTTCACAAAAATTGGAAAAAATGAACCCCCAAATATCCATCAGGCTTGTATGTTTATGGCATATACTGGTAAAGGGTGTCACAAACGCAATGGCTCCTACTGAAAATATCCTAAAGAAAGCTTTGATAGGAAAAGTCCACTCCAATCTGCCAGTGCCTTTCCCCAGCTATTTTCAATATAGAATTTTACACCCAGATCCACCTATCTGATGGCCTGCTGTTGGTRCTAACTATTCTAAGGTATTCAGAAAAATGGTTATTTTGAGCTTAATCTTAATAGAAATTCTCACACTTGGACAAATAATTACCCATTCAATCTAAGAGCCGTCCCGCTGCTTCAGGGTCCTGCCTCTGAGTTGTCCAACCAACACAAAAAGGAAAGTAAATGACAATTACTACTTGRTACTTTCTCAGCCTACACTTTTAAGGTTTCTTTTCATTATCAACTTGAACTTAAATGCAAGTTCTCCATTTCCCGGTAAGGCTGGAAACCATATAAAAAAAGAAGTTATGCAGAAGGATGATGGCAAAYGGTGGGAACTGCCCTCTTGGGTTTACCTGCAAGACTTGACATGGTTTGATGTGCTAACGTTTGGACGTTAATGGGCAATGGCCCCTCTTTTAGAGGTTAGGCATTCAGCCCGGCCGTATTACAAGTAATTAAAGGCTGTTCCCRACACCCGAGTGTTCCTGCTGCCTCCATTATCATTGCAGCTGGTGTCCAGCTCAGCTCAACTTCAAGTTACAAAGGTCTACGCTGAAGTTCAAGAGTTTTGTTGGCTGGCTACCTTCMTTCCTTCTTATTCAAAGCACTTAACCATGTGCTTAAGGCCTTTTAGTGCTTCGCCAAATAAAAACGCCTTGCTATACGAGGGTCTGAAAGCCAAAGGGAGCGTTTTTGGTGGGAGGGCTGCTCCAGGCAGGAATCCCCGTTGAGAGGGATGGGAGGGAAGCTTGCACTGCAGAGGGACTATCTGCTTGCATTAGCAGCAAAGTTTATTTCCCACCCTTGTACAGCACGGTCTAACATTTAAAAATATTCAGCTGACTTCAGCGTGTCCACATCTCCTGTGCCCTTTATTTTTTTGATGGCTTCTCCTGGATGGGAAGTAGGGGAACATCCAAATTGCAGCAACCGAGCAAAGAGCCAGGAACCACTGCAGTCACTGGTCTGGGGCCAACTTTGGCTTTTTTGTTTAAAATGCAACTTATAGAGAGCTATAAGAGTAAATATGTATTCTAAATGCTCTAACACTTATTAGAGGTCTAAAAGAAAGCAGTCGTGGAAATAGGAAATGCAAATCCAAAGGGAAAGCTGGAGCACAAGCAGGCAGCCTGCCCTTCCTTCGCTGCGGGTCTCCCTTTCTTGGCTGCGAGRCGCAGCAAGGAAGTGATTATAAAGCATTTATTTGCAAAATCACAGCCAATAAATCCAATAGCAACAATACCCTCCCTCGCATCGCTTGTTCCTTGGTGGGGGGGAATGAAGGAGAGGCGTAGGTCCAACAAGCAGGCAGGTGCATGGCAGCAGCTCTCCTTTCCAAAGCTTTTCGTGAAGCGTTCAAGCCCACAAGGTGCAATATTCATCCAGGCTGTCCCCTAGCTCTGCACATGCCGTTTTGAAGGCCTAGAAAATAAAAAGCCCTAGAAAGGCTATGAAGGTTGTGATATGAAAACCTCTGAAAAGGTTAAAAAGAAGGACTGGGCTGTCGAATGAGGGAATAAGTAAGGGAGAGTAYCAGAGAAAATAAAATGGTACTGAAAAAGCCATCTAATTCTCCTCCCCTTTCCTGGATACAAATACCATCACAAGAAAACCATAGGAAGCGAATCTGACTGCTTTGAAAATCGCTGAGGTCAAAAGCATGACAGAAGAAAGGAAAAAGGATTAAACAAAGGGATGATATAATCTAYACAGCTATAATTCAAACCTTCGAGGTATAAATAGCTACACTACAGGGCTCGAGTCAACCACTAATTTACAGCGCAATCAGGAGGGGGGAGGCAGATACCCATCCCCACAAGCAGATTAATCCTTAATTGCTCATTTTTGCACTTCTAACACCTTTCTTTGAAGTACTAAAGCTGGTACCAGCTCACAAAAGGCACTGGCGAGCCTGCAAATTGCAGAGATGGGCCTTGCTGCTGCTTGTTCAGGGCTGCGATGGCCCGCGCACGGTCCCAGATGCTTCGGAAGGTCCTCTGTGCAAAGAAAAAAGGAGATGGCTCTAACCCATAGGGACAAGAGGCAGTCAAAGCCTGGTATTTGCCAGTTTGACAGGAAGGGAAGCAGGACTCAGATGATGGCTCATGTTTCACAATGTTTTCACAAGACCTTAACTGCAGATAAATACTTACTGGGATATTCAAATACTTCTGAGCACTTAAATCACTTCAGCAGCTTTGTAAATCCCTCCAGAAATACTYGTAAGGACAGTGTGTACGATGCCGAGATAAGAGGAGCAGGATCAYCAAGATCGTCAGCTGGTGGAGATGGTGGCTTTCACGACGGGTCACCCAACCGCTCACCCAGTTTTCTGTCCTTCCCCCTCGACTCATCTTGATTCATGTGAGGAAGGCGATGACAGTGATGGAAACGTAACTGTACGGGTGTTTCCCGAGTCCCTGCATACATCTCCTCTCTTATTACACTGATTTTGAGGGGAGAAATTGCTTCATTCTTCACCGCATTGCTAACTTCTGCACTTTGGTTCAAGAGCACATCCCTGGGTGCAGGGGGAATGGCTGCGTGTTTGGTGCTTTCCTCGTCACACTGGCTGCGTCCAGACACCCCTTGCACRTCCTCACGTATCTAACAGGTTAATTAACCACCAGCACCCCGCCCCTGCTAACGCAGGTCCTCGTTGCATCCCAGCCTATTTAAATCAAACAAAAATGTCCCTGGCATTTTTTGACTGATGAGATGTAGCATCCCATGTTGCACTGTACAAGAYGAAAATTACTATCCAGTAACACATCAGACTTTGTTTAGCCAACAATATTCTTCAAACACCATCTGATCAGTCACTAACCTCTCGATGGTACCCAACCTCTGCTACACAATATCTTGCTCATTGTTTTTGGGGAGCATCCAGCTTGGTTCCACTCTCAGCAGGTCGAGGGAGGGGACTCTGCCCCTCTACTCCGCTCTACACCCCACCTGCAGTGCTGCGTCCAGCTCTGGGGTCCTCAGCAGAAGACAGACATGGACCTGTTGGAGTAGGTCCAGAGGAGGGCCACAAAAATGATCAGGGGGATGGAACACCTCTGCTGTGAGGAAAGGCTGAGAGAGTTGGGGTTGTTCAGCCTGGAGAAGAGAAGGCTTTGGGGAGACCTTATTGCAGCCTTTCAGTGCTTAGAGGGGGCTTATAAGAAACATGGGGACAGACTTTTTAGCAGGGCCTGTTGCGATAGGACAAGGGGGAATGGTTTTAAACTGAAAGAGGGGAGATTTAGACTAGATATAAGGAACAAATGTTTTACAATGAGGGTGGTGAAACACTGGCACAGGTTGCCCAGAGAGGTGGTAGATGCCCCATCCCTGGAAGGGTTCAAGGTCAGGTTGGACGGGGCTCTGAGCAACCTGATCTAGTTGAAGACGTCCCTGCCCATGGCAGGGGGGTTGGACTAGATGATCTTTGATGGTCCCTTCCAACCCAAACCATTCTGTGATTCTACGATTCTGCGATCAAGGGTGGCTGCTTTGTGCCCCCGGTGGGTCATCTCACTAAGATGTCCCTCTGGAAACCGTACTCCGGGATGAGCGTGCAGCTAGGGGAAGGAAACACTTCTCGACGATGCATACYTTCCTACCGAAATAGAAGCAGCATCTTTAAACACAAACAACTTTTAGCTTACAGCATGGCAGTCCTTGGGCATATAATTTTTTWAAAAAAAAATTGTRTAACAGAAAATTCTTCCATATTTTTGCTCCCAAGAATAAAGATCAGCAGCTGAAGGGGTCTGAAAGCCACCTTGCTGAGCCTTGCACTTCCCAGTTACCACCCTGCCCCACGCCATGCGTACCCCTGGTACCCTGAAGACAGACACAGCCGGTGATTTTGCTTCTTGTTACCAGGGACCATGGCTCCTCATCACCCTCACACAAACAGTTAGTGTTAATAGTCTGTTACCCACCGTGAACATCTAAAAGATCTAGTCGGCTCTCATCAAGGAAAAGGGTTGGGACAACAGCTGGATGGAAGGGAGCATCTAATTGTTAAAAATCCCAGTTAGTTTAAGATTAAACAGTTTAAAGCATATCGAGAATCTGAATTAAGGAATATGATGTAAAGAAATCATAATCACCAACATTTAGGCATAAATCTACCCAAACTCTTMAGTGAGTCCTTTTTACCAGCTCTGACTTTTTAATGAAAAGCAGAATCACGGCGAAGGGGAATTCACATTGACGTGAGGTTTTGCAGATGTCTATCGAAGCCATATGGAGCTATCCCCACCGCCCTCACTCCAACACAGCACTAACGCCACATTTCCATTTTCCAGAAGTCAGTTTGCTTTCTACCCCGTAGAAAGGCTTTCGCCTTGGTCACTTTTGGTTTCTGTTTCGCTTGCACGGAAGATATTTTGCACTTGGGATGAGCTCAGAGTGAAGCAAGCACTGATGCCTGAGGAAAAGTGTTTGGTTTTCTTTCCCAATCTGTTAATAAAAATAGGTGTATGGACAAAGTAATTCAATCTGAGATGCTGAAAAGCAGAGGGCAGCTTTTGAAAGGTACTTTTCATTTTAAAAGGAAAACTCTGGCTCATGGTGAAGAGAAGCAGCAAATCAGTTCATGACATTTCTTCCCTTCTGTGACTGAGGAAAGTTTATTAAAATTATCATGATTTCTGCATAAGAAAATAAAGTCATTTCATTACAAGCAAGACATGAGCCACTGAGGAAGAGCTTCTCCCCCTGCTAATGCTTAAAATAGAGGGCTGCTTTCRTTAGATTATAAAGCAGCGATGCTCAAAGCACAGTTTGTGGACCAAAGGTGATCCTGAGCATCCCAGTGACAATCTGCATCACATCACTTTAACAGCATTTTCAATTAAGCACTTGATAAAGATTAATCATCATCTTCTGCAAGCTGACAGCCATTCAAAAAGCACAGAAGCAGCTACTTTAAAAACAATGAAAACTCTTAAACACCTGCCTGAGGGATGAAAAAACTAGTGTCTACCAGGTATTATCTTTTTTTATTAAAGGGCAAATAAAATTGAACCAAGGAGTAGATGTTTTAAAGCAGTTAATGCAGAGGAGAAAGTGGGTCACCATCCAAAATCTCACTAAAACGTCTTCCCAAATGATACATTTCAGGCCCTACTCAAAGCACATAGAAAYAAAGAAATAGCTATTAAATAGGTTTCGATCGAGCATCTGGCTGGTGCTCAGGAAAAGGACTTAACAGATTCACCTCTGAAGCAAAACAGCCTAACTGGGGAAGCAGYCACCAAGAAAAGGAGGCAGCATCCCCGGCGAAGCTGATCTTCCATTGAGCAACTGGCTCAAAACCAGTGSTATACTGGGCTTCCCAGTTTGCTTTTGTGCCTGTGGATACCTGTTAGCGTCCCCACCATAATATTTGAGGGTAGCTTCAATGCTGCTGATGGCACCCRAGCCAAGGTGGGCGCAGTGGGGAGCTGGGGTGCTTTGCCGCAACCCAACGGGCTGGGCTGGCAGCTGAAGAGCAGAAAATCYGTTTCCTGCACTCGGTCATTTCGGGAAACAAATTTTCATTATGCATAACGTGTRTCCGAGCTCTCGGACAGCAGACCTGGGTCCCTAACACCTCTGGTAGGAGGCAGAGCAGCACCAGCAGCACGAGTGTCAAGATCTTCTTGCACCCCAGCACCCGCAGAGCACTGCAGGACCAGGGCTCTGCCTTTCTTCAACAGCAGTATTTTAAAAAGTGGTGACAAGCCAGCGAGGTGGCCTGACACGCACGGTTAGTGCCTCTGCAGCTGAAGGCGGTGATCCATTGCAACTGTAGTTTCAGAATGGTTTTTTGACTGTAACTGGTGTCTTTAAGGGGACACCTGGTCTAGCAAYGAGAGGAGAGCACGCAAGCAGAATCCCTGTCCTCTCCGAGTGGCTCACGCTGCACGTGCATTCGAAGATGCAGACCCAGAAGAAAACATCCAGGCAATGCCACCACTCCCGACGCAGCCCTCCACGAGGACCCCCAGGTGCAGGAGCCATTCCCGGGATTCCTGACTTGCACATCCCGGTTTGGGGAAGCATTGAAGGGCAGGSCTCCAGCCCTTCCAGATAATTTGCCTTTTGCTCAGATTTAACTCTTTCCCTCCAGATCCTTCAAGCTCACACTGCTCTCGATCATGATGTCCCACCATCTGCCCTACCACGTCTATAACTTATACCACATCTTTGGGGTGAAGGAAGCGAGATGCCGGGCATCCCRGCAAGCGCCCGCTCAACACCCATCACTTCTTCCTCCGGCGCACCTCTGAACACACCTCTCCAAATCTTCTTGCACAGATTAAAATGCACAAACACGCATCCTGACCAACTTCTCTCCTGAACAWCCCAACCCAGCCTCAACAGTTATTCGAGTCATCTTTCTGCTGCCTAATCTCTAGAGTCATTGTCCTCTCCTCCTGCAGAGCTCTCATGTCCCCTCRACTTCTTGCTCTGCAAGGAGCAACRCTGCACACAGTAACACACAATAACTAAACCCAAAGGGACTGCAGCTGCAGAGACCTTCCTGCCCAGTCACACCTGTACCTCAGAAGCTCAGATGTCAGTTTAGATGCCATAATATCCACTCATTTGGCAGGGGGGGACAGCAGCATTTAATCTGCAAAACTAATTTGTCTCAAATACAAAGCTTTTTGCAAAAACTAAGGCACTGGTTTTCTTAGCAGGGTGGTCTTGTTCACACGATCTTGTTGACTTCTCCAACCCCCTGTACAAGACTGGAAGCAGTCCACATTAATGGTGGTTTTTTTTTTTCTTTTTAAATTTTTCTTTAAGGACCAGGTCTAGTTCAATTTCTAACCTACAAACTTCCTCTAGAACTACAGCAGTTTGACCTTATGCTTCCTCAAAGCTCAGCCCAAGGTAAGACCTGAGGTTGCCAAGAACTTCTGCGGAGCAGGGTGCAGTCAAGCCAGCCGCTGTACCAGCAAGGCACCTTGCAGTGGGGAAAGGAAAGAGCCATGCAGCAGTAAAACACAGCTTTATTGTAGTATAAACTCCACCTATATTTGAAGTATTTTACTCTAAAGAGCTTTTTCCCTCCCTCCAGCTCTTCGAAGAGCTCCTCGACCTTGCTGAATCGCTCACCAAGGCACATGCACCACATCAAATGGAAGCAGAACCAGACCAAGCTGCAACGTTTGCTCACACACAGCCCCCATCCCCACAAATGCTCTCTGCAGCAGCAATACCCTATGGATTACAGTATTTGCTTCCTCAAATATCGTACACTTCACTCAGTACACCACCCTCCTCCTGCACTACACCAGAGCCAACTCATAGACCGGGCAGAAGCACCTGGGTAACAGAAAGGATGGGCGAGAAAGGGAATATGTCTTGCAAAACACATCAACCTTGATGAGTATCTATAAAACATATTCAAAAAGCAAGTTTGGGAATTAAATTCCCTGTCACTGAGCAACAGTCAACCAAAAGCTAGTTTCCCTCTAAGACTGTCCTCCTCTTTGGTCCCCAGATAATCCCTCCACGTTCCACRAGAAATAATTTACCTCCTTCCCCAGCGAGCACATCCCTCGGCTCCGCGGGTACCAACTGTCCTCTCTCTCACTCGAAGTGTTATTATATTTGGCTGAAGCTCAGAGCAACTGGCTCAGCTTGTAAGACCGATAACGCATTTTGTCTCAGAACTGGAGGATTTACGCATCAAAAGCTTGTCTGCCTCTCCCCAACTGCAGCAGTTTACCTGCTACCAGATATTACTTCYCATAAAACGCACCTACCTTAGACCATCACGAGTAAAGCATCAGAGAACTTATAAATGCTCTGCTCTCCTAGTGAATACTTAATTATKCCAGCCTGCCTTATCCCCCCCATGTACATCCACACACCAAAAAACCCCCCAAATATCTGACTGCCTTCAGAATGACTCYGTGTGAAAAGGGAACAGGTCCCTGACCAAGCACCAGCGGTTCCTCACCGCAGACAGATCATACACGGGTATAATACAAGTCCGACAAATCCGTCTAACCACCGACTGGAACTGCGAGAGGTCCATGCGTCCCTTGCCAAATTCCCGTACCATATGTAATTTTTTTTTCTTCTTTTTAATCCCTGCAGAAGCCACAGAGGATTTAGACAGCAATATTAATGGAAAAGTCACTGGTCGAGGGAGAGAAGAAAATACCGGTGACAGTGCCAGCCCGAGGACAGGGGATTTCCATGCTTTGCTCTTGGAAAGACCTGATAGGATTGATATATTTGTTTTAGCTTTCAGCAGGGAACTTCAAGGATTTGGACTACAAAACGCTTCAATAACATCACAAGAATCGAGTCCTGGAAAAGGAGAGATGAGAAGTTAGCGGTGTTAGTAACCGCTGACCTGCCTAACCACATCGCTGACCTGCATCCGGCTGACCGAATGTATTCCAGAAACGTGGATGTGGTTTATAGCACATGGTAAGGTCTTGGGGGAAGAAACCTATTCAGTGCAATTCCATAATTTCGTGGCTTTTGGCTTACATCAGGTGGGACCAAATGTTCTCCTCCGGCTTCAGTGTCCTCTATATTTGGTACTGTGAAAAAATGGTYAGAAAAGCACCCCAAATCTGTCACTAAAGCCGTTGCACTCATGTCTTTACCAACAAACACAAAGCATGGCTGATTAAATTTCCTCTCCTCATCTTCTGCCTGTCAGGTCTACCCGAGGTTTTGAATAACCTCTGCAGTGGCTGCCAATGGAAGCCTCCTGTGCTACAGGGAGGCCACTGCCACCCAAAGTTGGGGTTGCAGAAGACCTTTCATCTGCTCTTCTTTGTTTGCTTCCCACCATCAGATAGCAGGGATCTCCTCTGTTAACACACTCTCCCGAAAYGGTGAGGATGGGGGGATGAAAAGCTGACATCAGCATAAAGCACGCCCTGAAAAAGCAGGAACGGGCACCACCGGTTGAAAACAAAGGGTCACTCCAACCTTCAGAGGCAGCTCCTGGCTCCCAGCRATGACGAAGGAGCCCGAACATCGTCCCTTCCGCACCTTCACTTCCTCAACTTGTCACCTCCGACTGTTCCGACCAGGAGTAGATAAACTCTCCAGCRGGGAGGAACTCACCTTCACATCTGCTACACAATATTGATCAACCAGAGCAAGGCAGGTTTGGCTGGAGCGACTAAGCATTACTTGCTCAGAAAAAGATCCAYTTTGAGCTGTAAAAATAGTCTTTTAAATCGCCTAATATGTTATCTGCCCAATTTGGAGGATCTATTCTTTTAAAGGAGATGTGGATCAACTCAATCCTTTCATGGGACCAAATATAATCAAAGCAGAGATGTGTTTGAAGCCATCAACGTGAAAAAAATTGTTCCTATAGATTCAGGTCCACCAGTGTTAGCAGTAACTGTGTTTAGCTGTAATTAGCACTGCTTGCTCTCAGCGGAGACATGACGTTGAGGAAGCCCTCAAAACTTAGCAAGCAATCACCACTGAAAACCTGAACCCAGGCTGCAGACGGCAGCTGCAACCCTCCTGAAAGCTGAAGCTGTGGTCGCTACACCCCGCAGAACAAGGGCTGGCAACGTATTTTTGAGGCAACCACCAATTTGGTGCAGTTTCCCGTCTGACTCAGGTCACAGGTACAGTTGCTGGTATCAGTTTTTCAGGACCGAATTTCAATAAAAATCACGTCTCAGAAGGACGCAAGAGCAATCRATGTCTGTGCACTGATAGTTACGCCGAATTAACATAAAAATGAGGTCGTCCTGAACACCTGCAAGAGGAAACCTGCTTGCAGAACAAGTTACCGAAAAAAAAAAATAAATTACTATTCAGGGAGGCAGTT
The DNA here is from genome assembly GCA_030449065.1 of Oceanodroma leucorhoa. NCBI lineage: Eukaryota > Metazoa > Chordata > Aves > Procellariiformes > Oceanodroma > Oceanodroma leucorhoa. The sequence goes on from JASVER010000015.1 coordinate 2,724,836, forward strand.
GTCAGAAATAAGACGGAGGGTGGATGTGTTTATTTATACACAGCAGCTCCAAGTACGGGTTGCAGGTCCCAACATGCTGCCCGGTGTGGTTTCTGTAAGCAGTTGTCTCCTTCACGTCCCCAGCCCGCAGTCAGCTTCAGCAGCAAACGCTGGAGGTGTGCGTTTAGTACCGATGGTTTGTGAAACAGTTCACACAAATCCCAGGGTATTTTTAGCACGCAGCAGGCCAGGAGGTCAGCTCACACCGGTGACATCAAATTCAGGGTGGAAGTTTGAAGCTTCATAGGAAGAGGTGGGGAGAAGTGCCTACGGGACTTAGGAGCACCAGTAATTTGTGATTTCTGGCCTCAGGACAACCTCTGCCTTTCCAAAAAGCCCTCCAAGGCTCAGCCTGCACATCGACAAATGCCAAAATTTGACAGCAATCTTTAAAGGTTTGAGAGGGACTACAGCTTTCACCGAAACTAAAGGAGCAAATCTTCCAAGTGGGGGCAAAAGCACTTCCCGGCTTGGTCACCATCCGATGCGAAAGCCACCAGGGTGAACTGCAGGACTGCGATGGGTCCCGACCCATCACCTCCTCTTTGCTTCTCCTGCAGTTTCCTCACAACTGCGCATACTCAGTGAGAAGATCGAGCTATGGCACCAGTGCACTTTTTTGAAGAACAAYCCTCAAGAGAGAGGGTGCAGGATCTGATCGCTGTGGCTGCCGGTGCCTCTGTGCAGCCTCCCCTGCCCGTGCTGGAGGAGACGGAGCCGTGCAGCAGCAGCAGCACTCCGACAACAAATTAAATTTCAAGTTAATATGGGAACACATACCAGAGGAACGAGCCAACCACAATTACCAACTCTTATCTCGCAAGAAAGATCTTTCAGTTATTGTGGGTAGAGCTGAAAACATCAGCTCGGCGATCGGCACTGCTGGAACCGGYGAGAAGGAAACCACACATGTCAAGCTCTTCTGCAAATCCACAGGGCACGTCGGCTTGGCTCCCACCTCCCAAAAGATGTTGGCAACGCAGCTGGAAAAGGCACAGGGAAGGATACGGATGGTCCGAAGGTAACGAACGGCTTTGGATGGACTTTGTTGAAACAAGAGATGTGGTTTTAGTACTCACCCTCTCAACAAAACACGGCACTCAGCTCCGCGCTGCACCGGTATCGATATGACTGTCACCTCCAGGCCTGGATGGTTTCCTGCCCTTTCGAGCAGCTCGGGGTAAGCCTGTACTTACCTCCAACCATATGCACAACCGTAACACGCTCAAAAAACCCACTGGTGCCAGGACACACACACAGCCTGAATGGTATCTGCATCGGCTGGCAATTATTCATCAGCGTATCTGGCAATGTTTTGCATACTCAAATACGGATGTCTCAACACGACGCCATGTCTCCACCTCATTATACACCTCGCTGCTATTGCTTTCGACACACACCGGCGCTCTTCCCAACCCAGGACCATTCACACGAATGGTGGGACCACTAACGCCCCACCAGTCTCATCGCTCACACCTGCACCTGATGCTCTGTGTCACGGGGATTTATTTCAGTAGACGAAGAAATTCTCCTCCTCGTTTTCCCCTATCAAAGCCAATTTTAGAGAAAATAAGTACATTACACGAAGTATTTTAGATTCACATCCCGACATGTTTACCTTGCCTTTTCTACTGTCTACAAAAYGAAAATAAAGGATTACAAGCAAATTATTTAATGCTGTGAGGTGTAGTCAAACTTGAAGTGAGGATGACAGATTTAGCATCCATGTAGAATTTTGCGTAAAATAAAAAGCCTGCCTTTCTATGTGAAACCTGGTTTTAAGTCACCCAAACTTCAAGTGATTCTTTCATCGCTCTTCCTATTCCTATGAGACATYGTAATTTTAAATATTGGATAATTCAAGTCTGCAGCTTGAAGGTTTCTTCAGAACGTCAGCTTCTTGCTTTTTGTAGACAGACTGATGACACTGTAGCTAATTTGCTTAATTAGCGATTTACAGAAAGATCTCTCCACAAGAACATGAAGCCCTTCAAATTAAATGCTTTAAGTGCAGAATCAAGAGACCATCCATAATGATTGTTTAATCCCATCTTCTACGTATTTTTGGGCCACRTATGTCAATCAGCAGCTCCTGCGATGGATGCCATTATACTTCCTAAATACAAAATGGAACTCTGCAAGAGGCCAAGCATAATCGTCCCAAGTTTTTCCTAACAGGAGGATGTTGCTTTTTAAAAAACCGCGCTGGGATGAGAAGGAAAGAAGCCAGCACTTAAAATAAACACACACATCCAGACACCGCCGCACAGCCCAGAAGGAGTTTTCCCCTTGACTTCAGCAGCTTTGTTTCTATTACTCCATCTTTCCTTCCCCCAAGCACTTGGCTTTTGCTGACCGCTGCATCCAGGCACACAAATCCTTCTTCTAATGGGTGCTCTGGTACCGTGGAGCACAGGGAGAAGGCTTGCACAGATGTTCATTTTGTAAGAAACAATAATTCATGCAAATCCCTGCTCCGAGCAAATTCCACAGTAGTGCATCTTATCGCAAGCCAAACAAAAAGTACAAATACATTTGAGAACCGTAAACCTGTATTAAAAGAATTTGCTCTAGTTACAGCTTGAATTTCCCCCTCTCCCTCCAACGACTCAGTCAGTAAACTATCCACCAACACTAAACACCAACCAAACCACTAATTCCACCCGTGCTAATAAGAAGTGTAAACCCCAACTGCAATATCAAGCAAAGCCCATGTTAAAGTACGACAGACATTAACGCACCCCACGTTCACCCACGATACTTTCTTACACGTTTACAGTCTGAATAAATGCAAGAATAAAATCCTGTCCGTGATGTTGGTCTCACCAAACATCTCGCTAGGCTCCAAGCAGAGCATCTGACCCTGCTGTATTTTGGGTATTTGCAGATTGCAGAGGTTTGATACTTTGGTGGGAACTCAGAGACAGCTCTACCACCTTTTCAAGCTCGTAAACTGAAATGTTAAGAGGGTGGAGAGCAAAGCCTGGAAATGCATAGGGTCCTCTTGCCCAAGTAAAGTCAAGATGGCTTTYTGAGTTTTTTTGACTGCAAGGGGAAAGGTTGACTCATTTTTAGGAGTCTACATGGTGGGTACGGTGAAGACCCTSTTTCCTACTGCAAGAGGAGGCGGAGACCAGCAGTGACCATTGCAATGCCCRGATGATGCTTCTGAGCACAACAGCCATGGCAGAAATGACCCAGCAAGACAAGAATCCAGGTATAAAAGTATCATAAAAACTACTTATAAATACATGTAACTCCACACACATTTGTATTTTTTAGTGCTTTTAAAATCAGGGATTTTCCTCCATTTCATTAATCAATAATTGAGCACTCTCTTGCCACATTTGGAGATAGACCAGCTTTCCACAGAAGCTCAAGATGATGAAAATAAACTAATAAAACATATTTTTAGGTTTTTTTTTTTGAGAAGGCAAGTTAGAACCTGAATTCCAACTCAACCACTACGTTTCAGCAGAACAAAAAAACCCCTGTACTGAGTGCTCTTAAATAAGAGTCATGCCCCTTCCAACTCCGCACCAACAGAGACCTTATTATCCTTTGGGGGAGGAAGTCGGATTTTTTCCACTTAGTTACGTTCCCAGGTAGTTCTTAAATAAGATTTCCTTTCCCCCTGTCTTTAAAGGGATACTTTAACACAACAAGTTAATGCCTTGGCCGTGTGCTGCTCCATAGTGCCATCTTTGTACTGAACCCTAAAATAGAGCGATGACTGGCCGGCCACCAGTGAGCGCGACTTTATTTCAAGGAGAGGACAAATGCCAAGATGCCAAAATTAACAACACTTCTTCCTACCTTAATTATCATAAGTAAATCATCCACCTGCATGTCATTAGGAGCCCATAAAGGTTCTTCCAGTGGTGCCCCCTGCAAACAAACCAAAAAACAAGCTTTTAAAACCAAAGAGTTAAAATTCACCAACGTCTTGGGAAAACAGTATTTTTACTGMCACCAGAGCAAGGTGATTGCAGTTCATTTTACCTATATGCAAAACGCAGCTTTTCATTATTGCTCAAGCTAGAGACACATTTGAAAAAACGAAAATAACTTTTAAATACGGAAGGCAAAATTGTGGGAGTTTCCAGGGTTAAAAGTGCTTTTGGGTAGAGGCAGCAGCAGGTGATTACAGGTCAGCAGCCGCAGTTAGAAATGAGAAGACTCTGACGTTCACAGCTTTGCTTGATACGTCCTGTTTGGGGTAAAGTAAAGTAAAGTTTAGGAGGGTCCACAGCTAGAAGTAGTAGATAATTTTTATTGYAGTGAAGGCATCATATTTGCCTTGGGCTCCTACGAGTCAGTGTTTACCCAGACGCAAGCAGTTGGGGCATTTGAAAAAGCGGTTCATTTATTCCCATCCCAAGGAAAGAGGTCAGAAAGTCACACGGCGGCCACCAGGACTTCTGATGGCCACATACCAGCGAGCCACCAGCGGACTTCCCCAAGCCCAAACCTCTCTAGATACAGACTTTGGCTGTAGGATCAAGTGCAATCCTACAGGGAACAGGCTGAAGCTTGTCCCGGGCCGAAGCTTGTCCCTGCGGTTCAGGTGACCTGCAGTGATGTTTGTGACGTTCTCACACCTCCGCACAAACCAGCCTCCCTCCCCACCAGCTCTCGGACGTGGGTTCCTCACTCCATCAGCAAAGCCGCACGGCAGGGGCTCACAGTTCACTCGCGAAGTCGAGACTGTTCCCGGCTGATCCCCATTTTTACAKGACAAGCCAACTCGCTCCCAGTCTCTCCATCTCTGTTCTCCACCCCAAAATATTTTCTACCKACATCAGCCTTGAGGCAGCAGCCGGCTCCTTGCAGGAGTTTGCAGAACCAACCCCTCCTTTCACTAATCCCATCTTCTGGGCTGATGCTATAAAGCACAAAATTAGAGACCTGAGGCAGTTCTAGATTTAGAGTTGAATATATTTAACCAAATTAATATTTTTTTCCTACCGACATCTTTTCTCCCCAGCCTTGGGCAGGATGCGACCCAGCCATCTGCTCTGTCGGTGCCAAGTAGCTGCGGAGCTCAGACATAATCCCTGGGTGATCTCCTCATTGCTTTTCATCCTACTCAAGTGTTGACTCGAGCACTTGTTCAATTAGACAAGTCTCAGCACTTCAATCAGATGGGCGCACAAGCCTGATTTTTACCTCCACAGAGAAAAAAAAATCTGATTTAGTCGAGTGTGATAGAACCAGGAGCTTCAAAGCAACGAGACCTGGAGATCACGTCTGCTCTGAAATCTGCCAGGATCACTGCTTAACCCGAGCAGACCACCAGCAACTTCCATTTTAAGAGARGTTGAGAGACAGCAGATTAAAAAGAAATTGGCTCTGGAAGGGAGGAGGAGAGCTGGGTTACTTTCCCRATATTTCTTTTTTAAGGCAAGCAGAGAACGTCTGAGGCGTCTGCTTCCTCTTGTCTCTGGCTCAAAGTCTGCAACCCACAGAGGTGCCGAACTCGCTGGTCCCCCCCCACCACCTGCATTTCCCTCCTTACGATCCAGCGCTTCCCCCCCCCCCAGCAACGCTGCTGTCCCGGGGCAGAGGGGTCTGGGGGCTGCAGAAATGCAGTCCAGCCCGCAGCCTGTCCTCTCCTCCCTGGGCAATGGGAATGAGGTCCCTTCGTCCTTCGGTTAGCTAATACGCACTTAAAACAAAGGGGTAAATTTTGCGGGACCAAATCGGGAAGTTGGCGTAAGCAACTGCGCTGTCAATATTTTCATGGTCAATTTATTCCTTCATTCACAAAGCTGCCAGATTCGAAACGCAGCCTCGGACAGCGCTGAGAAGTGCAAGAAAAGTTGGAAGACTTTGCATTCACCTCCAGCTTCAGAAAGCCTCGATGGAACAAAGGACTCCCCTTCTCTGCCGTTATTAGCATCATCTGAGAGTTAAAAGGGAATCGGCAATGAAGCTGAGTTTTTACAAAGCTTGGAGCAAGACACATGCGATGTACGCTCACCGCTCCTTCCAGGATGAGGCCAACATCTTGCTGAAGGAAAAACGTACACTGGAAGGTAATAAAAAAAAGCAAATGCAAAGGCAGAATGAGAACAAAAGAGCTTATAAAAGCTTATAAAAGTCAATGCAACACATTTGAATGGGCTTTAGAGCAGGCTGCGTCTTCAGATGGCTGTAAAAACAGATCAGTACCAGAAGAAGAGAGTAATTCATGATGCATGACTTGCAGTGACTCATAAGCCTCATTCCTTTTGACAGGTAAGGAGCACGGTGCAGGCATGCACTCAAGTCGCTCGAGTATGTAAGAGTAGAAACATCTTATGTTATACATACTTAGAAGAATATCTTACAACCACATCTGTTCTTAGAAATTAGTCATACGATCTGCGCGTAGAGGAAACACGATTGCCAAAGAGCAAATCTACGATAGAACTGAAAGGAGGTGGCATGTCCCACATTCGGCTTATTCAGCCCGGCCACACACAAGCCTTTCCACTCATCTGCCGTGCCCCGACCCCACCGTGCCCCAAYGTGCCGGCAATGTAATCCGCTTGCCAGATAATCCTCCAAAAACACGGTATCCTGAGGATCCGGTGCAGTCAGCTGACTGCGGTAAGCCACGGCTGCAACCCACCGGCCTCAGGAGTAGTATGATTACTATTTGTAATTATTACTTGTATATRTTAGTTGTATATGTTTGGATGAAACCAATTTAACCAGGTAGATGTATATGCTGTTATAGCAGATCAACAGTAAGGAAGGCACGCCGGCTATCGGAAGGACTCTCCATTCTCTACAGCCAAAATTCAGTTTTTCAATTCCCAAGTCCGGCAGCATTGGGAACACTGACCYGATCCAGGTGTTTCTGGACAATGCTGTAACATAAAGTTGCTTCAGAAAGAGCTTCGGTTATGAAAGAGACCCTGGGACTCAGCAGCCAAATCTCTTCCAGTATGRTGCTGTGCTGAAAGATTAAAGACTCCTTTGCAAACCTTGCAAGCAAGGTGAAGGAGAAGGTCTACCTTGTGCTCTCGTATTTCAGATTCAGGAGACAAAGCAGGTAAGAAGTCAGGTGAATTGGTTGTGTTTGTGTTTTTATTTAAACCAAGAAATGGAAGATTAAGAGCTGCCTGTTCGCAAGCTCAGCTGCAGGCTCCATCCCCTGGAGATGGCCTGGTCCAAGGGATGGTCCATCGACTGGCAGAGCACAAGTTAATGCCAGGGAGAGTTCAACCACGCTTATACCTCAGCAAATAACAGAGGCAGCTTATCTCACAGAGCTTGGGAGCCCCAAAACTGCAGCTCGACTGATGGCTTCCCATCATCAAACAGGAAAATGCTACGGATGGTGAGTTATGTGCTTGGGAGTGAACAGTTCCTACTAAATCAGCGGTGTCCAGACACCTCAGCTGAGGTCAGGGCCCTATCATGAGTTATAAAGAACTGTAGGATGTTCCCTCCCTGAAAAAGGAATTACATCTGCAAACAGTACCTACAAAAAGATGGACGGGACCATGAGAAAGGTGCCATTCCTTGGTATTTCTTCTCTCCCAGAATAGCTCAWGCAGAAGGTCAGTGACCACACTGGTAGGAGAGCCCAAACCCAGTTCACAGCCTGGTACCCTGTTTTACCCRCTACGTTAAAGCTGCCAACCTTCTGCAGCCAGGCTGTGCCACTCTCCGTAGCAAACAGGCATATTTAAAGTCATGGGAATGAATACTTTGGTGGACACGGTGGCCCAGCAGGCAGCCAAAACGAGAACTTCACTCAAGCTGCACATTTCTGCGCTGGATCATCCTGCTCGCTGTGGAACAATTTTATGGCGCAACACCACTTCTTTTATAAAAACGAGGAATACAAGCTCACAAACTAAGAGGTCTTTTTTGGAAGAATCCCGCTGAGAAAGCGCTTTGGGAACGGCTGCACTAGGTGGGACTTCAGACAACGACAGCAGGTTTCTTAATCGAGAACGTTAATGGTATAAAACGTTACACATAAAAATGTTCAAGATCTGGGGTTGGCAAAGGTGGCCTACAGTTATAGGACTCCTCCATCTCTTCTTAAAATAATTAAAATAAAAGTAAAGCAGGTATTAGTTGGCTAGACAGCCCTAAATCCCGCCGCCTGCGTAATTCACCTGAAAGCCAAGCGTATCAAGGCAAATTAAAGCTGCCTTTAATCCATGCAAATCTCAGCACAGGAATCTTTTATTCTCTTACCTCCTGCCACGAGTTTAGTCCTGCCCCACACCCCCTCGTGCTGCCAGAGCTGCGGGAGCAAAACAACGCAAAGCTCCGTATTTTAGTAACAGGGAGAAGAAATTTTGGACCTTTCACACATTTTGGGGCGGATGCGGCTTTACGCTTCCCCAGTTGGATTGAGACCGAACCCCGTTCCACCCGTGCTTGGTTTAATCAAATGTATCGACACACATAAATTAGGGCAATTTGCGCATAAATTAGGCAGCGTCATTATGCTAATTGGGATGGTACAATTGTGCCGAGCGTGTTTGCAATCTGCCACAATCCTCTGGGACAGCGCTGCGAGTGAGCTGCTGCATCTGAAAAGGCTGGCGCTCCGCCGGAATCCCGCTGCGGCAGGTACAGGTACGGCCTCACGCCGACCCAACGCAAGCCCAAACAACGGAGGGGAAAGGGTGAGGAGACCTGCTGGGATTTGCTTCGTCTGAAATGCTGGTTTCTTTTCTAAGCTGTAATGCTGTCCTCAAAAAAGAACTCTACTTCCTGAACATCGCATCCTAACCTCAGCCGTGAGGCGTGAAACAGGGCAATTTATAGATGGGGGCAGAGAGAGGCTGCTAGAAAAATAAACCACCACGGTGCATGTAAGASAAATAAAGAGCAGGAGACTCACAATCCTCTGCACTTTGCACTAAAGCGAAGAAACAAGTCGTCCTCACAAAAAACAGAGCCTCTGCACTTTACCCCTTCCAATCACCACCTGAATTGCAACAGAGGTCGGGATGCTCGCTGGGATCGGGATGTATTATAGAGTATCCCTGATGACCCCTGTCCTAAAAGAAAAAAAACCAACCTAAATCTTACAAATCGAATGAACAAGAATAATGGAGGAACAAATAAATTGCAAAGCGACAGCTTCTCCTTTTTGAGATTCAGTTAAATAGCCATACACGAGTAGGTCTACCTAGTGTAGGTAATTATCAAGGCAGATCTTCAGGGTCTCTTACCAAAACATGGAATTTTTTAGATATCCTACAGGTATCCTGCAGCCTGAGCCCCGAATGCCTGCAGGGCTGTGCTCGGTGTCCCCATGCAGAGGATGGTGCTGCGGAGCTGCCAGCGATGCTCAGCTCCAGCTCCGTGGGCTGAGGGTGGTTCTGGTGTTGCACCGCACCTCCCTCCTCCTTATGGGTACCAGGGGATGCTCCTGAAGTCATGCAATTTTCCTACCAAAACTGGTCACTAATTTAGCTGCCAAATGGCATCATTACGACGAAAAATCCTACCTGCGGGACTYGAGCTCTCTCCCTTCAGAGGGAATTCGAGCTTGGTTTATTCTCCAGGATCCAGCCAGGAGTTTTTCCTCCAACAGACGTGCTGGCACTTTGCCTGGCTAAAAAACATACAGCAGAAGAGCACCATGTGCTAACCTACCACTAAAAGCATTTAAAAAAATCAACTTTGGGCAAACCATATGGTAACACTCACTGCGCCACAGGTGAGAGCAWATACAATACGCTCTGTACAGCACGAAGTAAAAATAATCAATTTTCAGAGAATAATGGTGCTTAAATACCAAACCAGCCCAGGAACAGACAYCCAGGTGAAAGGTTTTTAATGCCTTCGACCTCAGCGTTCCTGCACTTTTGCGTTTCTTTGCTGCTTCGACCTTATATATATCAAGAGATGTTTTTTACAGCAGCACCCAGAAGCTGCCCGGCTGCAGCATGGGGACAAGCCATGTCCCGCAGACCTCCCAGGCTGAAAATATTACAAAATTCTGCGGAGGTACCTGGAGGATCAACGATCAAAGCTACAAACCCTGTTTACAAGCAGGCAAAGCGAGCTCCCTAAACTCAACCCAAGGCAAAGGAAGCAGTGATAAAAACGASTTATTGCAGGGAAGGGAAAATGAAGGTGAAAGGATGAAAATACTAAAAGGGCAGGAGCACAGGGGAATCAGGGGATGCTCCGTAAGCAGCAAGAGCAGGGAGCAATATTGAGCTGCCCCAGCTGCAGGGCCAAAGGAATTAGCAAGGCACAAAGCAAAAAAAACCCCGCAGCCAGCTTCCTTCTGCTCTTCTGCAGCTCCCCTTGAGCACAAGTGGCTGGGTGGTGGCTTTTTTCCCCCTCCATCTTTAAGCAGAACCCCCCCCTAAGTAGTTTAGCAGTGAAAGCAAACTCATCTCTCTCTCCCTAAGTAGTAATATGGATACTGGCACGGGCCAGCATCAGCGCCTTAGCGCCCAGTAATTCCCAAGCCCCTCCAAACACCGAATACCTTGTCACAGCAGCAGCTTTAAAAACTCTTCTCTCCACCYTTTGGTGATAATTAGTTTAAGCCTGTCACCAGCAGATCCGTTTTGGATTGCAACTAAGCCAAAGATATACGAAAAGGTTTTGTCCAAAGAGTCTCTGGACAAATCAGTTCAAAAAAGGAAAATACAGAATACGAGCTGGCCGCACCATCAGTTTGAACAGTTTGTGCTGCTAAGAAGGGAATACAGCAAGATTTAAAACCCAAGTTCGATTAAGTTATTCTTCGCTGTTTTATTTCCCCTTAAAGCGTAAGACCAATTTGGTTTTGCTTCCATCACAAAGAGTTTCTTTAATTGTTTCTGATGGGAGCACAACGCGGGGACGCRGCGTGCGAAGCTGGCCTGGCCCCTGCCAGCTCTGAGTTAATGGCACAAGGCGCTGCTCTGCCTCGCTACGGCAATTCCTGTAATTCAAGTCTGGCAAACAATTCCTAGTCTGAAAATGGGACAGCATCCAATCGTTATCTCCTTTCTGGTAAAAAAGAATTAAAAAAATCCAGCCTATTTACCCTACCTGCCTGTTTACTGTACTGGCAGTACCACCACACAGGCATGACAGCAGCAAACGCCGGCAGTTCTTGCAGCTTTGCCTGTTGACRTTTCGCCTTTCATCCCAGCAAAAAGCATGTCAAAGCTAAACGAGCAATCAAGAGCAAAGAAAGCATCGGGCTGCTTCCCTGACAACTGAACAAGCCGGCAGTTTTCAGAAGGTAAAGCTTTCCTATGCTTCTAACCAAAGCAACTAATTTTACAGTTGGACTCAATGACCTTAAAGGTCTTTTCCAATCTAAATGATTCTGTAAGTCAATGATTCTAATATGCAGTCACCTTAATTTTGGTGCCGGTGCTTCCACACATCCTCACTAATGTTTCTAACCTCCRTTCATCTGCACTAAACCACCCCAGATCGTCCATCCCCCAAAATAATTTATTGAAGACTGAAAAAATAATCAGTTTTCCTGTAGCCATGTTAATTGTGGACCTATTGCACCCCAGTGCAGACACCAAACCCTGGCTAAACACGTGAACCCAGCGTACTGTGCACAAACTTACATGAAAGGGTTTTGTTTAGAGTGGTTTCGCTCACCGCGACACACCTGATAAGAGCCTGCAGCAACGACACACCCAGAGATAAACCAGACGGGTTCAAATCTTCAAAAGCCAATTATGCACCCTGAACGAGGGGAGGGGGGAAACAAATACMTAAAGAAAACACGCTGTGCGTAACAAGACCATTTCCCTTGGCAAATCTTTCTGCTTTCCTTTGCTCGCCGTATCTGCGTGTGCACGTAGAAATCGTTCCCATGCATTTTCCGAGCTACCTTCTGGCTCCGCTCCCGTGGACGGGCTGCAGGGCTGATGCCCGAGTCCCGGYGCAGCAGCACGTCCAGGAGCACCCGGCAGCCTTCTCCTGGCGTGTGCAAAATTTAGGTCTTGCTGTTTCTTAAGAATACTGGAAGACGCAAAGAGACGGGGCAAAGCTGTTTGAAAAGCAGCATCCTTTACAAATTGAAGTGATGTAGATGGGGAAAAAAAGAAACTCAGGCAGGCAGAGGTGGCCACCGATCCCAAGAGCCATGTCCCGGGATGCCAGCGGATGCACAACTGTATGCGAGAGGCGTTCATCAGTGATGATTTGATAGTCAAATATTGGCATATGGGCCGATACGGATATAAGTAGATACGTAAACAAGCTGTGACCCTACCTGAACGCATCTTGGGAGGGCACGTCAGTCTTCCTGAGCTCCGTGCCAGGGACACTAGAGCTGCTGAATGCATCGTGCAACGGGCAACACGCAGCCCAGTCGCTGAGATCTCATTTCTAACCCAGCAAAACATTTGCAATCTTTTTATTGCTCTTCCTCTTTTGATTTCCTTAATGAATAAACATACTTACGAAGGAGGGGGAAAAAACCCCATTCGCATGACTCAGTCGTCCCCTGCGCAGCTCGGGTTTGCTAGGAGCAGCTGGGAAGGGGCAACGAGACATGAGATTTTTAGCAGCGCAATGGGGACACGAGCTGCCACGGGGCAGATGACATGGCAGAACCAGGCACGCTACTACGAGGGCAATTTCTGCCGGTGGCTCGGGGCTGGCTCCGTTTTCGGGACGGCGTGCTAATCCGAGCCACTCATTGAAGAGGGCTGTTGGGATATACAACCTGTTTGCAGGAGGCTTGGCCGTAYCCTATACGTTTTGGGAGTAAATGAACACAGCAAACTGGCATTCGTGCTTCTCATCCCTAAATTCCCCAAATGTTTTGGAGGAAAAATCCCACATCCCCAATAGGCTGTTTCTTGCCAGCTCTTGAATTCAGGAATTTCTATGTCTGATGAAGGGGTTATGTGGGCTACTCCTTACCCACACGCCAGCCCGATATGGCAAACGCAGCCCCGTGCCTTATTGCCCCCACCTGCTCTGCTCACCAATGCAAATCACCACGATGGAAACCTCCTCGTTCCTGCCGAGAGAGGTTTCAGTTTCGTCACCCACGCATTGGGTTTTCCTCCCCATTGTTTCACCAAACCTCAGCCCAAAGATTGCCAAGTCAGCAGAGCTTTAGCTGTTCGAAGGCAACCAGGATCTGTTTTTAAGGCAGATCCACGCGATGTGGATTGCGTGACGGAGTCAAGCGGCGGTTTCGGCTGCGATTTCCAGGCACGCAGGCGGCGGAGCTGGGGCAGGGACACCGAGCGACCCTTCAGAAAGCAACCCAAGAAACAAGCTCCAGCCAGATTTCTAAAAATGGTTATGGCATCAGACAGCGATAGGATGTTCTTCATTCCTCCGCACAGATGGATTTCTGAGCTTTAGATATAAATACAACATTGTTGTAGCTGGGATATTGTGCTTTTCTCCTCCAGGTCGCAAGTTCAGAGCTACAGCAAGTCATGCTGCTCAAAAAGCAACAGCTCCTTTCTGGCCGTCATTAACACTTGTATTCCCCAGCACCTTCTTCGTTGGGCTCAGGGTTAATGCAACAGCCCCGGCCCCTCTTTGAGAGCCGGTGGTCTGCATTGTGAGATCTGTTATCAGTTATCAGGACACCCCGTTACACACCTCAGCGGCACCCCAACCCGCTCCTGCTCTGGCTGAACGTCAAACAAACCCTCAGCGGACCTGATAGTGCAGAATAAGGCTTTTAACGGAAGCCAAAGCTGAACGGGGCAGGGAAAATTAAGCCACAGCAGCAGAGACCGAAGGAAAAAGGGTTTTAATTTCCGGCACTGGCACTGCACCACTTCAGTGCATTCATGGAAGAGTTACACCTCCAAGCTTGACTATCAGGCTCTGATTTTAGATTTGCTGTCAAAATAAAGTTTGTGAGTAAATCTACTCAATTTTATATAGAACAAGGAACTATCAACATTTTTTTTTTGCTTATATTTATTTATAAATGGCTTGAAACAACACACACCCACATATAATAGGGGTTGCCCCASCAGTAACTCCAAAAAGGCAAGGGGCTGACGCTTTGCACGCTACAAACACAGGGTTTTATTTCTTGTGGATTGCTCAGCACTTTACACCAAAGAATAACTTTGGCTCTGTTGTAACTTTTAGGCTGGATAAAATTCAGAGTTTTGATATGCACGACCCCCAAACACCACTGAAGTCCATGGTGACTCAGTGGACCTAAGGATCGAGAGAACTACAGCACAAAATCTTTACATGCATCAYGTTTAAAAGCATTAAGCATCTCGTTAAGGGAGCTATGACATTACAAAGGGGCTACAGGGCAAGTTTCTGGAGATGCAGCCCTGGAGGAGCCACCTCCTGGTCCGTACCACCCAAATTCCCCCAAAGAAAGACCCCAGACTCAAACCTTTTTCTGCAAGAGTTTTGTTAGAGTTGTTGATGTTTCTGTTGGGGGGGATACAGTGGACAGCAGCACAAAACCTGTGGGACTCATCATGCTGGTAGCAGGATCCCTGAAATGCTGCACGAGGAGTCCTACCATGGGAATTTTGTAACCTTTGGACATATCGGAGATGGAAACTGGAGCCAAAAGTCATGGACGAGACCTCCTCATGGATGGAAAATCTTTGACCGAGCTGTGGTGCCAGATGTTGCGTGCAGCTGTGGGGCTTTGCTTTAATCCATCACGGTCATCTCCTGCAGTCTTCAGACAACTCAATGCAAGAGGGCTTCATTAGCGGAGACCCTGCTCCAGCAGTAAAATAAGCCATTTAGTTCTCTGGAACTCCTCTCTGTACCACTGTATTTTTTGTTTAAAAATACAAAATGCCGCTKTAAATGGTTGGGTTTAGTTTTTTATTTAAAACCACACATTTTCAGTTCAAATTTGCTCAGGTCCTTCACCCAAGCAAAAGCAAGTCTCCAACCAAGACTGCCTCCCCACACAGATATCACGTTCCTACCTTAGCTACCATGATTTGTTTGATATGATTCATTACCTAAGCTTTAAAAGAAAAAATTAGCTGTGAAGGTGCCAAGTACTTGGCCCCCCACCAACACCCTCGGCATTAGTATTGCAAACTCTGAAACCCCGGTGCAGACAAATTTCAAAGTCTCTAAGTTGTAAATACGATGATTGGCAGCAGCTACATCTTCTAGCGCTGGACCAGACTCGGCTTTTGGCAGCCGGCGCAGCTCTCAGCATCGCACCCGCCCAGCTGGGATGCCCTGTGGTCRTCACCAGAAGGAACTCGTAACTGTAGAAAGCCAACTCGAAGGCTTCTGCCCCGTCCTCCAGACAAACCCGTGGAGGGAGGGCACGCGGAAAGCACGAGGGTGACATTAAATAGCTGATTTGCATGGAAGAGGTTTCTCTGGCAGGGCTAAATGTGGGTTTTTCTGCCCATAGATCACGCTCCTTGCTGCGTTAGGCACCAAGGAAGTGAAACCTGTTTCTGGAGATCATATGATGGTCAGGCACTCGCTGCCTGGGACAATCTTCCAGGCTTGGCAGCAGGAGGCACTGGGGCGAGCGCAGGAGCTTGGCTTTGCCGCTAAGCCCGAGCGTAGCCGAGGCAGAGTCTCACCACCACGTCTCACCCTGGAGCAGTGAAACTTATCCTGGCTGCCGCAGGGTCCAGGACAGCGTCAGAAGACCCTGCGTGTTGATGGGTCCCACCTACCAGAAGCATCAGCTGCAACAGGYATTAATAAGAGAGGCTACAATGAGACATCTAAATCTAACTCTTGAGATACATAGCTGGTCTTTCCCAAATCCCAGACTTTGMACAAGCCTAAGGAAAAACAAAGAAATCCACCTACCACCTCTTAGGGAAGGTACGTGCTCCAGGTAAGACAGTCTCCTGGGAAAAAGGAGATTAATTTTCTTTTTCTATTTCCAACACTGGCCTGCAGCATTAACAAAACCAAATTGTTTTACCCTAATCTATCCTTGTGTTCCTTACTATCCTAAATCTTGTCTATTGAAATGAAGGTTTTGCTGCAGAAACTTTCACCGGTGGCAAAATAATAATCTATGAGCAAGGGTACACATGAGGTTTGACTCTGCATACATGTAAATCAACAGCAAAGAYTCCAGCATTTCCAGGGTACAGGTTTTGCAGCAGCTCCAGCTGGGACTAAGTGCACTTACGTTCCCACAATACCATAACAAAACAAAATTGAGACAATCCCTTCTTTATCTCTGATACTTGAAGTATTAGTAGATTATTTCCTTTATTTTGCTTCTAATAAATGAGATAATGATTTTCAGGGACTTTTTCCCTGATCTGAACAGCTGTTTCGCCAATGTTGTTGATATATGCAATAAACTGGAAGCTCTCTCTACATATGCTGTTTATTCTGGTTGAATTTCGTCAGGAAACTGCCGTACTTTCGAACATGTAAGTGCCAGCAAAAACTGAGAACAAGAAAACAGAATTAAAGTGCCAAGATGTTACGGATATTGTATAGCCAACCTCAAAGATGCAGAGGAAATTCTGGGCTGAATAAGGGTAAAAACTGTGCTCAGATGGAGATCCCCGCTTCCACACAGGACGGGGAAGCTCTGAGAAGGCAGGTRGGGAGGAAAGGACCTCCTGGAGCTGTGCAGAAATATTCTGGATTATCCCAAATGACACGTGGCAGCTGTAAAAGCTTTCTAGAGGAGCAAGAACGCGATGCACACACACATTCAAAGCTGTTCTTTTCCTCTAAGGCTGCAYCATTTAAAAAGGAGAGTGACAGTGGCTCGGAAACCCTGCATGCTCCTAAAGAGTTAAAATGTAGTTATAGAGACTGGCATGATTAAAATTCTGGTAGAGTATATTTAAATTGCAGGGAAAGCTGAGCTTGTCCAACTGGATAGTCAGACCGCAAGTTCCCCCAAATGGGGCTTTGATTTTCCAACACAACACCCGAAATCCTCTTCTGCTTTTATAAAACACATGTGGAATCATGCTCCCTATTGCACAACACGGCTTGAAGGAATAATTCCAGGTATATAGGTATAAACTGGAGGTCATCGCTCTGGAAGGGCTGAGAATTTCATCGGCAACAGGGAAGGAAGATGAGCCTGGTCCCTGGTGGCAATGCTGCCTTGAGAGCTACCCACAGCGGCAGCAGCTACTGATGCAAGGTTGGTCATGGGTGGTTTTGCTCAAGCACAGCACTCAATGACAAAGATACATGAGCAAATACCTGAGAAAAACACTAAAAGCACACAGCTTTTGTGATCAATACAACCAAACCCAGGATTCATTTATCAGGTACTTTGTTCTCCTCTTCCAACCAGTAYTTTCAGGCTGCGAGGTCAGCCTTATTTCAGGAGTCAGCTCGGAGATGGGAAGCTGTCCACGCATTTTGTGTCCACGCAGCCCTTCTACAAGGAGGTCAGCTCACCTTCGAGGGCTTCTTCCAAACGCCTCATTTTCATAAAGGTGTTCTCAGTTCACTGAGCCTTCTCCGAAATATATCGCTGCCCAAAAGCCACTTCTTATTATTTCTGTATCCTTGCATTTCCCCCCGTGCTGCTCTAACACTTCCAATAATCGCCACTGCTCGACACCTCTTTTCTCAAGTCCATTGCTTTTGTCAGCCTTATTTTAAAAGACGCTGCTAGGGTGAAATAAAACCTGAATGCGTTTTGCTTAGCCTGCRACAGGCAGGTCAGCACCGGGAGGGGAGATGCCCCCGCAGCGAAAGGCATCCTCTGTGCAGAAATCACCAGGTGCTTTAGCTGTGCAACCGGATTAACGTCTAAATACACCGTACGCAGGAGCTCCCAGTTAATACTCCTGGAGGGAACTACACGCTGCGGCCTCCCTTCTCCACTAAGCAAGGCTGCAGTTTAAAGCTGGTTTTATCAGACCAGGGTGTATGGGATCCAGGAGCTCCCCAATCTGGATTATTTTCATAAAGAAAATAATCTCAGCCCGGCCGCAGATCAGAGCGCTGAGACATGGGGCGCTTGAAGGCGTCCTGCCCTTTGCTCTCTCTGCCTAAACGATCCCCTCTGACGCTGGCATTTTTATTTCTCTACGTCTACTGCCACACCACAGACAAGCAAAAATGATTGTGCAAAAATGATTGCACATGGTGTACATCTATACATCAACAGRCCGAGCTGTGCAGTCACCGCTCCAGAGCTGACACAGGAACGATCTTGCAGCTTTATCCCACGCGTTCGTTTTAAAAGCATTGTTGATTGACAGGAGCCAGTTCAATGGACTCACAGGAAGGCAAGGGCAGGAATGGGCTGAGAACAAGGCTGCTGCTTCACTCCCGACAGCAGAAAGCAGCACACACCAACCACGAGCTGCTTTTGTTTTACATCTCAAAAAAAAAAAAATCCACCATCGCTTGCTCTAACAACTGCCTGTGCAAGCGGTGGGGCTGAAAACCAAACTGCATCTTTGCTAAAAACCAGACTTCATTGGGTTTCAGTCCTGTAAAGAGGCTTTTTTAAAAAAAATAAAAATGTTCTTTTTTWAAAAAAAAAAAGTAAGAACATTTCAATCCAAAGCAAATCCCAGAAGCAAAAGCTTCCCCTGGATGCTGTTGGAGGTCCAAGGACTACGAAGCATCTAACAACTCAGTMGGTGACACTGAGGGACATTAAGGGATGCTGTACGGGTGTGGGCTGGGGAGATCTCAGCCGTACCCCGATACCACCAGCTCGGGGCACATCCTCACCGCCCCGTTGGGTTCCCAAGCCTCGGCGGAGCTGTCGGAGAGGAAAGGCAAGCGGCCCCGACGGCGGAGCCGGGCTGTGCAGTAACCAGTAGCAACTGTGCCTAATCCAACCCGGAGACAAAACTGCCGGGGCTCATTCATACCCATGTCACGTGCTGAGCGGGCTCTGTGCAGGGCCACCGCTGCTGCATGTTTTTTTTTTTTCAGTTTAAGCTTAGTTTTAGAACAGGTGGTTTTTTTAAAATGAGCATATTTAAATCAGTTTTTACAAAGATGCAATTTTAATAGATGAGGTTGGGGTCAGCTTCAGTCTAAAGGATGCATAAAAGCTTTTTCCTCTGCATATTCACAGTACAAAATACATTTATTTCAGTGTCTTATTTCCATAGTATTGGAGAAATTACCAAGAAAGAAGCTGCTCTAGTGCTGGCATTCTTGATTTTTTGAAAGAATTACAAGAAAGAACATAAAAATCATGTTGAAGTGAAAAGGATGAAAACAGCAGTTGCTCTGCCCCATATTCAGGTGACAGCACCGAAAAGCTGCCTAATTGCCAAAATGATGCCAGTACTACAACACCCATTAGGTGCATTGAAATCAATGAATGTCAAGACTGGAAGAAAAAAAAATATCTTAGAAATACATATTTTCTACTGAAGTTTCAGAAGAGGCGAGTCACCAAACACGTGGACTAATGACCTGGGACAAAATTTCACTGAATTGCTAATCCAAATTTTTGGTAGCTTCTTCAACAATTTTTTATTTTTAATTTTAATTCTCATTTAGCCGATTCTAAGTTGAGAAAGCCAAAGATTAAACAAAGACAGAAAAGTTTTTCTCTCCTGCTTTTGATCTATGAATACAATGGAGGTGGGATGGACCCAGGTGCACATGGAAAGACAAGGAAAAACTTGAGGTATGTGGTAGCTGCACAAATACACATATATTTGTCCCTTTTCCTCTCTGGGCACACTCAGGTACCAGCACCAGGCGAGAAAGGGGGCTTAGCAGCTTTCTAGCATCTCCAAGGAGGTCAGGCAGAAGAGAGAGCCAGGCTCTTCACAGGACCACACAGTAGGAGGACACGAGACAATGGGCAGAAGATGAAACAAGGGATGTTCAAACTGTAGGGAGCAGCTTTTCCACCGTGAGGTCGGTCAAGCAGGTTGCCCAGAGAGGTTGYGCRATCTCCATCCCTGGAGGTTTTCAAGACCCAACTGGCTAAAGAAAGCCCTGAGCAGCCTGGTCCAGCCTCACAGCTGACCCTGCTTGGAGCAGGAGGTCTGAAGACCTCCTGAGGCCTCATCTAACCACCTGAACCACTCCATGAGCCTGTCTTCCCAGGTATTCCATCAGCAATTAAAGCCTGTGCCACAAAGTCAGCCTGCCATGCTACAAACACACAAAAATCTGGATGATGGAATTATTTTATTCTGTATAAAAATGGGTATACAAGAGAATAGAGGTCCCAACACCTTGTTTAAGAGACATCCCAGAACCATGATGCTGAAAACCTTCTAGATAAGAACCTGAAGTCCTCCCTTTCGGTGTCACCCCTTTCCTGAGATTCCTCTCCAAGCTACAACACTTCCCCCCCAGCACTGTGAATGCAAACAGCCTGCCACCTCCCCGGCCAGCCCGGGGAGATGTTATTCTTCTTGCAAAAAAAAAGAAAAAGAAAAAAAAAATCCTCTCGATTATTTATGCCGCTCAACAACACCAGCTATTGTCAGGGAGTATTTTACAGCTCTGAATGTCACATTGAGAGTCTGGTCATGCCAGTAGGAAAGCCTGCCGCTGCCACGTCCCAGCATAAAACACTTTATTCAAGGCRCCCGGAGTCCAGCGCCGGGCAAAACCTAAAAGGAAGCCGGTGGGTGTGACAGCCACATTTTGTACAATGATATCAAAAGAAGCAGGCAAGGGTGCTTGATTTTTTTGGGGGGGGTTTAAGGTAGAAAAACTACAAGGAGCATCGTGCAGAGTCAGGTGAGGCTAAGTGACCGAAAACTTTGGCTCAGTATTGCTCCAGAGGAATTGCACGGACAAGCGTGGGGGCGAGCAGAGCTGGAGACCTTCCCAGCAGGGCCCAGGGAGAAAGCAAGGAGGGAGCTTTCGCTGTCGAGAAAACCGGGCTGGCTCAGCAGACAAGAAACCCGTTTCCTGCCTGATTGCAACTGTGCGAAGGGAAACAGGGCTCTGGAGGCAACCGTGCAAACAAAGCACAGCTACCTTCAGCTCCCACCAGGCAGGAGCAAGAGCTTGGGAGCGCCCAAAAACCACCGAGCCACTACAAGTTCAAAAAAAGTTAAAAAAAAGCAACAGGCCCTTTTCCACGGTGTGTTACGTTACAAAGCAAAACTGGACGGGTTGCAATCTTCCTCTGCCGCACCCCAAATGCCAGGTTTCAGGTTACTTCACCCGACGTACCTGCAAGAATTTTCTCTGAAGCACATTATTTCTACTGTCTCTGGTAACACCTAGCTCTTACAGCCAGCCTTTAATCTGCAGATCTTTGAAACGTCCTGCAAAGAAAGCAAGTGTCATTTCCTTCCCCCTCCCACACCCCCGTGCGCCGACGAGGAAGTTATAACCCAAGTGAAATAATAAATATTGCCCAGCAAAAAGGGAATGCAGTTAGCAATAGGAAAGCCAGCGTCCCCGTGTTACTCTAACCTACAGGATCCATCTTTCCAGGCTCCGATTCAGGAAACAGCTTTTCATCACCGGGTATCAAAGCTCCTCCCAGTTTTGGCATCTCCACCTCTCCTGCCTGCAGAACTAGTTTAAGCGCTGAGGGTTTGGGKTTTTTTTTCTTTAACCAATTCGTGGATATTTGCACCATATCCAGCATCGGCGCTCACAGCTTTTCCAGCCGCCGTTGCGCATTTYGCGGGTCTGTTTACCATCAGCAAACATCCGAGCAGTAATCCTGAATTTATCGCTTCGGCTTCCTGATAACTCCCCCATGGCTGCTCCCTCAAAGCCCAGGAATCCAGTTTACCACCCTTCGCAAGGGAACCTCCGGGCATTTTGTGAGTTGTATCATTTTGTATCTCCCACGATCTCAATTCACTGTGAAAATATTTGGTGAAACATATTAAAAGCTTTCTTGATATAGGTGCGTAGACTCTACCACTACTTCTGCCCACACAATTTTCTCTAACATCAAAAAAAAAGCAAAGGCAAACTTTTCTTTTTAAATACAACCCGGTGCTGCTYGGTGCTGCTGTTCCCGTTATCTTTGAGGTCCCCATGAATTTTTCCAGCAACACCACCACGCTGCTGCAAAAATCTCTTGATTTATGCAAAACTTGATTCCTTTTCCACCCATTTCATGAGCTAAAGGGTTTCTCTTTTCCTTTAGCTGTGGCCTAACGATTAACTGCGTAACTTGCAGTCCTGAAGCAGTCTTTTGCTAAACGCTSCACAAAAGCCTTCAGACTTCAGAGGATGAGAACATCTAAGGGCATCAGGAGTACAGACAGCTTCGAGAGATGTAATATCACCACCTAGAACAAAGAGAGCTACACGCAAGCATCACCTTCAGAACTTTCTTTTTTTAAGATACTGCCTTTTATTCTCAATTTTAAACAGCAGCAGCAGGGAGAGGGACTTTCACCCCGCACCCCGCAGCTCTCACCTACCGCACACTRCGCACCTCCTTTCATGTAGTCGGTTACAGCGGTGTGGTGGAAGGCAGCCTGGGCTGAGTCCATTAATTCAGGTCACACCCCAAAGCCAAGAATCGTAGGGTTGTGCCTTGATGTTGAAACAACGGCATTTTGGGAGAAGTGATTAGTCTACCCACCCAAAAAAATCAAGTTATTTCCACGGGGCTCCATGCTGGCTGAAAGCCTGGGTGCTGCTGCATTCAAATCGACAGCAGAGCACGGGCGAGAGGCAACCCTGAAGGCACATGTCGAAGCAGTGGGGCAGAGGGTCTGTCCTCGTTGGGATGGTCTGTGGAGCCCTGGACAGGCTGCCCCTGAGTGCTTCCATCCAACCCACATCCCAGGGAGGAAAAAGAGGGAAAAACTGCTTTTCTCTACTTTCCCCCGTGCGTAGCTCTGAGCAGAGCTGGATAGGYACCTCCAACGGGAGTGAAGATGGGGCTGAGGGCACACAGGGATGGCTGGGATGCCTAACAAGAAGCGTGGCCAGCAGGTCAAGGAGGTGATTCTCCCCATATCCTTCGCTCTGGTGAGACCCCACCTGCAGCCCTGTGTCCAGCTCTGGGGTCCTCAGCAGAAGAAGGACATGGACCTGTTGGAGCGGGTCCAGAGGATGGACACGAAAATGGTCAGAGGGCTGGAACGCCTCTGCTGTGAGGAAAGGCTGAGAGAGTTGGGGTTGTTCAGCCTGGAGAAGAGAAGGCTCCAGGGAGACCTGATTGCGGCCTTTCAGTACTTAAAGGGGGCTTATAAGAAAGGTGGGGACAGACTTTTTAGCAGGGCCTGTTGCAAGGACAAGGGGGAATGGTTTTAAACTAAAAGAGGGTAGATTTAGACTAGATATAAGGAACAAATGTTTTACAATGAGGGTGGTGAACCACTGGCACAGGTTGCCCAGAGAGGTGGTGGATGCCCCATCCCTGGAAGGGTTCAAGGTCAAGTTGGACGGGGCTCTGAGCAACCTGATCTAGTTGAAGATGTCCCTGCCCATGGCAGGGGGGTTGGACTAGATGATCTCTGAAGGTTCCTTCCAACTCATACCACGACAACATTCTGTGACTAGAGCCACATCATCTCCATGCCCAGGACAAACAGAAACAGCAGCAGCAGCCGTGGCTGCAGCCTCAAGACCACCCTGACCTCCGGTGTCAATAATCCTTTAACTCAAGGGCCTTTTGATGTATTTGACCCTGCTCACAAGTTGTCCTCTCCTAGATGAAAGGTGGCCGGAGCAAGCCAGAGGCAGCAATATCACTTAATAGTGAAGAGCTCCCAGCTTCCTTCCAGGCACTCAGGCTGGAGAAATGAAAAAGGATTTAAGGCAGATGACAGAGTTTTTAAAAGATGATCCAYTCCTCATGAGGTCTTAGTGATTTGGTATTTTTAAGCCACGCAGTATTCAACCTTCCTCAAACAACTCTAGATGACATAGAAAACATAAGGAGGCCCGTGCCTCTTTGGGGRCACGGTGCAATACTTTTCCTAATAAAAATATTATTATCAAGCTGATGTAATACTGATCAAGAGATAACTTCATTTTCYCCCACTCAATCCTTCCCCCATTGCCACTGGGGTTCATGTTGGCATATGTTATTTTCACGCAGGCAGAAAGTAATTATAGGAAAGCAATCATGCAGCTACATTTTAAAAATTTAGTAAAATATCCATGAACAATCTCATTTTGTCACTATTTTTCATGTCCAGCTGCTACATGCTCTGAGCCTACGACTCCACCACACCGTGGATGAGATACCTGCTCCACCAGTCTGAAATCCAGACATCATGCCTTCCCGAAATCAGCACCGCTTGAAAGCTGAGGTCAGTAACTACGATCTTCAGAACAGAATTCTACRAGAACAAAGCTTTTTGGGTAAACAAAAACTGCATCTTCTTTGGACATTGAATAACCTTTCACACAAGCTTCATGCACTTAGGGAAACCATCCAGGTAATATGCAGCTTTCTGCTTTTATAAGAGATTGATGGATTAGAAACCAACACAAAAGACCACTTGTTAAATTTGTTGAAAGCATTTTATCACTAATCACTGCTTTTGGACCACAAGTTTCTCCCCACTCTGAAAATGAAAATTTAATCTACCAGATTCAGTAAAGTAAAACAGAGAAACTATTCTACATGCAGGAAAATTTCAGTGTAAACATTTTAAAGTTGTGTTAAACGACAAACAAGCAGGCTTGCTGCTGAATCAAGGTATGTGCATATGGTGACCATCATCATCAGACCATGATGTGTCCATCACGGGGATATTTTTTTGAAAGAGAAACTGAAGTTCAACTCCTGTAGGTAGTTTAAATTTAAGATAGGAGTGTTTCTAGGGTAAATAAAAAAGGCTACAATTTTGAAATAGTCAATGTACAAAATTGAGTTGGGTGAAGGTTGCATTCACCAGTATCAATGAAGCCATAAAACCTTCATTCTTATCTTTCCTTGGGCTTTCACCAGCACTGCCCATCACGTGTCCCGTTGAGAAGCTATTTCAATCCAGCTCTCTCCACAAGCCTCATAAAAGGATTTCATTGCAACAAACACCAAGGCAAAGAGAAAGAATGACTTAAAAATCCAAATAAAGCTCTTTTTTTTTTTTTGACCATGTAATTGCGAATAACAAACATATCTGTGGTTTACAGAGGAGGCAATAAATTAAAGCTACAGTCACAAATCAGACCAAAAAAAGATCCTTAAGTCATTCAATCCACCACCCCAGGACGGCTGCGGCCCCATGGGATGTTTCTCAGTTTTGTGAAAGACTTGGAGTCCTGAACTGAGGAAGTACAACACGAAGAGCACTCTCAGAAGTTTTTTTTTTTTCTCTTATAAAATTAAGCCAGCCCTCTGCTGTTTCCTGAGCACAGCCTCTTCGGTCTGGTTGCAGCAAAAGCAAATGGTCTTTAGCAAATAAGCTTTTTATTTGTGAACTGAGCACACCATAAAAAAAAAAAAATAAGTTTGATCCTTGGCAAAATGGTTGCCTGTGTTTCTTCTGCAACTGCCAGAAGAAGATGGCTGCGACGTTTCAGTTTACAGAAAAAGAAACTGGCACTTAATATCTTTTTAACTTTAAATTGGTGCAAAAAGACACATTTCAACCCATTAGGAAGCTGAGGACCTCAGCAACCTAACTCCCCCTCCGATRAAGGCTACAGCAGAACAGTCCTAGGAGATCCACCAGCAGCAGCAGGACCTGATCCTGGAGATGGCAGTAATTCTCCTCACCTTCTGCTACTCTCACCGGACACTGCAGAATTAAAAAAATAAAAAAAGCCAATCTCCTATATTTTTCTTTCATTTTTCATTGAGCTGTACCCCTCAGCCAATACTCAGAACGCATGGGGTACCTATTTCCCTAACTTTGGAGAGCAGAAGTATTTTAGGAGTGGTCACTAAACAAAAGAAGTCGAGGGGGTTTGTCGTGTTTTTTTAAAATTTTTGTTATTTTTTGATATTTTGTGTTTGGTATTTTGTATAAAACCTGTAGCCAGACACACCTCAACTCACAGAAGGTAGTAGGGAAGAAAAAAGCCCTATAACCACATACCTATGGACTCTGCACTAGTTTCCACTGCATTTCCAGAATACATTTCAGAAAAGAGAAATTGAGGGTGAATTGAAGTCATTATGTCAGAGATTTCTCTGAACAAGTATATYGTAAATGGTTCCTATGCCCCAGCTGAAGTTCAGCTGGGTGGAAGTCCATACAGACAGACACCCCTCCAAGCACAGGGTTTGGTTTCAGAGCAAGCCCATCCATTAAGACCCTCCAGCGTTTCCAACATGGTATAAGCAGGAGAAAATGCCAAAGCTTATGTGACTGAGCTTTTCAGCAGGTAAATCCAAGATTTGGGCGATCTCGGCTGATTTAGGCTGTGCTGCAGCCATCTCCCTACACCACAGATGTGACAGCAGTACAATAGCATGAATAATTTTTGTTACTTAGGCTGTACTGAACGACAGCATTCAGAGTCTAAATTAAGAACATTAAAACGATTAACATTACCATTAACCTCAGCCCCACCCTAATTGCACTACATAAAAGCATACGTAACAATTACAAAGATAACATTGTGTGTCATAAATATCACACACAGGAATACAGCAGTCACAGCATTTGTTTCCTGACCTGGGAAAGCTGCTATAATTGTAGTGTATTGTGCTCATGGAGGATTTAGATTTGGAAGTCAGTTGCCAACAGCTCTTGTTTGCTATAATTTCCCATCAGGCTCTTAAAACTCTTCAGGTTCCCAATCAACACTGTGTCAACGTGCTGCTCCGAGTTCTGCACTGTGCGGTCCAGCAGGAATTTCACGTTCTCGGTGGAAACAAATCAAGATCATCCCGGGGATATAGAAGCTAGATGTGGAGATGTCAAGCAATTAGAGCAGAATTTGCATGTTTGGGATTTTTGATGCACATTTCACAGCTAAGGGCGTCTAAACCAAAACTGTCTTCGCTGGTGGAGGCCCCTCCATCCAAATCAAGAGGACAGATATTCAGGAGACCGTTTCGGTTTTAAGTAATTCGGCTATTACATCACACATAATTCGGAGGTTTGCCATTTCAAACCTGGACAGCCTCCAGGGGCTGGAGTGAAATTACTCAAATTCACAGAAACCACCACACCCTCTCGGACAGGCGCTCTGTCCACGGCATTTTCCCCTCCTGGTGGAAGTCATCGTTGCAAGCAAAATTCTCCCAAGTATTCCCCCACCCCTTTCTAGACAGAGAATTTAAATTGCCCAGATTACAAATTTGAGGACTGTGATACCTCCCTTCTCGTGAGCCCCTAATGATGTAGTACCTGACAAACCCACTGGTTTTTGAAGTCCTATCTTCATAAAGTGGTCTTTCATCTCAACGAAGCCTTCTCCACTCAGCGTTTCCAGGTAACACCAATACCAGCTTTTAGCTCTAAATGCTTTACAACTAAGCGTAGAGAAGCTTAAAAGCGACACTTTCACTCATATTGGTATTTTCCAATTAAAATTAACAGATGACAGYGACCCAAATAGACAGTGCTGGAGAAGGGGTTCTCCAAAATGAAAATACCAAYGTTTTGGATGCCCACAAGCGATACTGTAAGCTGTCAGCATCTCACTTTTATCCCCGTGGTAACCTGCTGGCTCACGTCTCTTCTTAGGTTTCACCTTCACTATCTTCCCAGGAAGAACAATCATTTCCACATCAATCCCTTCTCCCTCCTTACTTAAGGTCTTTTATAAGTTATATAGAGGATTTCATTTTCTGAGCCATTTCCCTGGAAGTCATCCAGTTGGGTTTTTTCTCCTGCCGCTGGCAGYTGTGCTCTAGCTGCGATGCCGGTTGTTTGCCGAGGACCCCGCAAGGCTCAGTCCAAGAGGAAGACCAGCCTCCCAGAAAGGTTTCAAGGGTGAAGCTGAACGCCGGCCATTCTCWAACAGCTCGGCACTTAACGATAAATACCTCCCTCATTAATATGCTAAGCTACATTAGTTCTGCCGCTTACAGCGCTAAAGCATTAAAGTGGGGTTGAATCTTCAATTTCACGGTTTGCAATGTGATGCATTAGATGCTCGCGGGTCTCCAGGCATGGGGCGCTGACGGCATTTACACAGCGTTTTAGGTGTGTGAGGTGCTGCCAGTAAATCTGCTAATGCCTGTAAAAGAGGCAGCGCATGCCTCCGAGTGAACAGAGATGAAGTCATCCGTACGTACAATAGGGGTTAATGCGGCAGAGGGGCGAAAACGACGGCTCAGTATCACACGTCAGGCTTTGGTAACACCATGACCTCAACTGGGGAGTTGGCATCATCCTACAAATCAACTATGGATTACCTACTGGCAAGCGAGAAGCAAGTTTACACTGCGGACTCTCCATCAAGCCTGAGAAGTCTTACGATTTCTCCACTCAATCTCCCTGCTACTCAATTTTCACAGAACTTGCAAGATTTGAAGACTTTGAAGTTTCTCAAATGTGGCTGAAATTGCTCAAGGGTTCAGAAGGTTACTTGGGATGGGGGGGCTGATAAATGCAGACTGYGTCCTGTTAGTACTCTCCTATATTTAGGAAGCTAGGCTTAAAAACACAACACTGCTCACCGTCATGTGAAAACTATGAATGACATTGTCACCACTACAGTCRTACCCCTACCTGTCAAATATTAGCATTTTAGCTATTTTTTGCACTAAGAACTCTTTGTCTCTATTGAAAACAATGTTCCCCAACGAACACTAGAAATACATCAGTCCTGCTGATCAGAGCAGAGTAAGACCAGCCAAGGCTAGGGAATACTTCCTTGTATTCAAAGTTCAAGAAAAAAAGGCGTCAGGGATAGCAAATGGCTCCTAGATACTCAAACGAGGACTTGCAGTAGGATTCTTCAATGCATATGTAGCATTATGGCTTTAGAGGCATTGCGCAGATTAATCAAACAGAATAATGATCTCATAGTGATGCGCTGAGCTGGAATTAAAGACATTAATGTTCGGGTCCCAGCTCTAGAAGTTCTCACCCTTGGGGAAGTCATATCAACTCCCGCATCTCGTCTCTCCTTTCCACAAAACCTCCTTTGAATTACTGATTGCGGAACCTGAGTGAAGATGCCAGAGGGAAAGACCATTCCAAAGACTTTTTTTTATTATTATTATTTTTTCCTTAATACCCGCTATGAGGCACTGTCTTGTTTTATTCATGATTCTTTGAAAAAAGATCTTCCATCTTAAGGGAATAAAACCAAGTATGTGTTATCTTTTCAATAAYATCACGTACTTCTACTGGTGAAGTACAATTCTGAACATATACTCACATGAACAGAAAATGTGCAGTGCAATTTCACGTAATAACGCATTTTATGGTACTTCGTTACAACGTGTTTGTAGACCCAAAGGTTAGGTTAGGCAAAATTCTAAAGTTAGTGGAGCACTACTTGGCCTAAATTCACACAGGCACAGAAGGGCACAGCAAGAAATATCGTCCCATACAGTTTTGTGTATTTTGTGATCTCCCATTGCTAGACTTTTGTTCTTCTAGAGTTAAAGCAAGGCTGTTCCTTTTTTTTCCTCAAGCTCCCATCCTAGGAAACAAGACATATAACCATCATGGTGGATTTCTAATTCTGTTACTCCACGCCAGCTCACCTGTAAACCCCTGAGTGTCCAACGTCTGGCATTTCTAATTCAGTCTCATATCCCAATTCCTCTATAAACCAAAGAGATATGGTAGACTTCTTGGAATGTGGCTTCTTCTGAAGATTTTTTGGAAAAGTTCATTAAGTTCAAAGTTAGGCTAGCAACCTCACTATTGCCCAGAACACAAAATGCACGCCAGATTTCGGTGAGGATGAAAAGAAAGGGGAAAGTACGTGGGTGGAAGAAGAACAACGAAATTCAGTCACATSTCAAAATGCTTTTTTTGTTGTTTTTTAATCTAAACTCAAAACTTATATTGCATCCAAATTTGTGCTGTGCAGTTTAAAGAGCAAGGGTAGGCTTCCTTCACTATGAAAGGAAACATATAGGACRCAGCCAAATGGCATGAAGAAGAATTTGCCATGAGAAGATAACTGTGTTTCGGTGGTGACATCTGTCATCGTCTGACACCAGCGATAGACAGTCACAACTGAGACAATAACGACCACAGCAACCAAACCTTCCTCCCCACACTCAGCCTGAAATTGCACTGGGAGGCCTCAAAAATCCCACAAGATTTCAACCAATCTCCAATTGCCTTGAAAGCATAATTAACTTCAATTGTCTTTTGATTTTATCTCCATTTTCTCAGGTTCTAGGCTATTTGGGAAAGCACTCTGTGTACATACATGTGGGTACGCACACCGCTGCGTGCATGTACTTGTCCGGAGTTACCAGCTTCCCAGTGTATCTGCTTTTCTCAGGGCCTCCTCGGAGAACAAAACTTAGGGAGGAAGCCCAACCTTGGGGAAATTTTCCTTCTTATCCTGTACAGTCGCCGATAAAGATTTCTGCTCCCACTGCACCTTGCTGATACGGCTGAGCTCAAACCAAGGGAGCATTCCAGCTCAGCTTGACTCTGCTAGGCTCAGCTCTCCGCTTCCCCCAATGTTTTCTGACAAACTACTCTCACAGGGATTTGTGAGAAGCCAGAMAAAAAGGTGCTGACCTGGTCCTGGCACTAAGGAAGAGATTTTCCTCCCTTCTCCACACAAATTTTAAAGTTTCCTGAAAAACAGCAGGACGGGATTCAGAGAAAGCGATGGAGAATCTATACAGAAAAAAGACCGAGGATAAAGAGTGACACTCCAGGCTACATCCACAGCTCCGTCCATTTTCCATTCATTCTCCTGAAGTTCGCCCACAGCAGTTGGGGCAGCAGAAACCRAATCTCCAAACATTGCTGCTGTCTGCGTGATCATACGCCCCAAGACCTGAGCACATAACTTGCCTTCCAGGAACTGCAGCAAGCGAGTTCCCCCTCCTCCCTCCGCAATCCGTATGTTGTAAGCCTCTAAATCTCTACGTGACAGGGAACTGAGAGTATTTGGGGGGAATTTAARGGCAAATAATAATGATCAGTATTACCTCCACTGCAGCAGCGCTTACAGATTCCTACTGAAGAAATTGGTRCTGGATCTAGTCAGAGATTACTTGTTCATTCCCTCCTCTCTCCTTCTGCCCAAAATGRGATTTACCAGAAAAAAAGAGGTTTTATTCAATCGAGGGTCTCAGTGAGTCCCAGGCAGGCAGGTGACCTACACTATCATTCCCTCTTACGGGCCAAGAGGTAACGTGAGCAGCAAGACTACACGTCAGGGAGGGCAATCCTGGAAGAAGAACATCAGCTTTAAGAAAAATTAATGACGCTGCATGGTAGGTTCAGCRCTAGTTTGATTCAGAAAAATAGACTGGGTGTAGCCAAAGGGTTGGAGAATTCCATCAAAAAAAATAGAGAGTGGTTTCACTCCCAAAAAACTTTCCTATTCAGTGGAAAATTCAGCTTGCTACGAAGTCAGATGGAAGTTTCTGAGCCAGCCCAGGCAGGGGTTCACCTATACACCCGCACGAGAAAGGCCAARAACAAGGCATCTAAACATGCAGCCCTGCCAAAACCTCAGTGGTTTTATCATCTAGAGTTCAAATCAAGACCTCCCGTCCTGCTGTTCGCACTGCATGCGGAAGAGTTTCCAAGAAACGTCTCTTGGCAATATTCCCAAAAACGCAGCTTCTGACCCGCTGCTGGGAGCGGAGCCGCTGCGCGTGGTGGCGGCTTCTCTGCAGATTTTGAAAGCTCCATTTCCTACAAAGCCGCCCCCATGCCACATCCTTTACTGCTAGCGTAGCACTGAAACAGCACAGCGTTTTCGAACAATACCCTCGATTTCTCTAAACACAACTGTTTACGCAAGCCTAAGGCTTGCCTAGGGCAGGCCTGGTGGCCTAAGGCTCGGGGAGATGAGCCCGCCCTTGTTCTYGTTGCAAGTTTTGCACGTCATGGGGGACACTTCCCCCCTACCCTTCCTGTAAACCTGTTGGGATCATGAAAATAATTATGGTGGAAAAATCTGGGCTGACCCAACCGTGGCTCGGTGAAGCTGTCCTATGCAGTAGGGTAAGCTGGGACAGACACCGAAGTCCTGGAAGATCAGGTAGTAATGAGCCAGTGCAGTCATCCCTGGCTAGGAAAGGCAGGATCCAAGGTCAGGCTGGACGGGGCTCTGAGCAACCTGATCTAGTTGAAGATGTTCCTGCTCATGGCAGRGGGGTTGGACTAGATGACCTTAAAGGTCCCTTCCCACCCAAATACTCTATGATTCTATGATCCCCACTCGTGTTCTTTGAGAGAGGTGGCAAGTGTTTGCTAGTGGCTCTGTTTCTACCTCCCACCCCCCTTCCCCTCCTCCAGTAACGCAGTGTTTTCAGTTCAGCCAGTTTTGATTTGAGACCACTGCGACCTCTGCTCAGAGGTGCCACCAGACCTTGGAGCACTACGATGTCCGGGATCCCAAGGTTTCCAATTACACGTGCAGATCTTTTTAGGATGTAATCGAGGTTTCAGATCTCAACTTTGAAGTCTTCTTACCCGCGTTCTGCAAATGAAAGCTCCCCGGTCTGCCAGCTTTATACCCCGTGCTAAGTCTGAGCTAGAATAAATGTGCGACATTGCTGAAACAGCTGACAAAAAGAGGACAGTAACTTGTGACAAGTGAATGTGACCAACGGAAACAAAGCCCAGAAATCTAGCGATACAGCTGAGTGCATAGCTTTGTAGACTTCATGCGTTAGTTTTCTCCCACATAATCCAAATCTGAATGCTTTTGACCTGTAACATGGATCAATAAGTGACATATAATTAAACACTTTAAAAAGCAACCCATAAAAGCATAAAAGGGTGCTCAAGCCTTTCCAGCTGACATTGGCTATTTTGTAACCCCAGTTTTGGACAGAAAAACRGACTCAGCCCAAAATGCCTTTCCAGTAGCCCACAAGAGTCAAGAGGCTCACAGTATGATGGACACCTCCAGCATCCCAGCATCCAGCTCTGCATCTTGCCTAGCAGCCCACACTACCTGAAACAGCAGAACAAGTCCCATGACCTTGGTTGTGGACCTTGCTGTCTTATTCCAAAGGGATTTTGCTGCRGAAGGAAAATGCTGTTGGACTATATCACTCCAGCCGACAGAGTCACATCCACTTCGGGCTTCATCATGYAAGACGAACCACTCAGGCAAGCAATTTTGTTGAGACTGTTTATGCTGGCCAGTCAAATCAGACAGCACTGGCCACGGCGAAGCATCAGCCCACGGCCGCTCCTCTTCACGTGAGTTCAGGCGCATCCTTCCGATCCGAGCGGCTTTAGGATCCCAGCTGGCCACTGAATTGCCGGTTTCCAACCCCAAACAGCTAAGACAACTTGATAGGCACATCCAGACTACAGCTTTTTTGAGAAAGCTACTACCTGAGTGCAGGTAGCATCTTTGTCCTACATATTCACTGGATTACGAAGGACCTGTGTTATTTTGGCAGATATTGAACATATTCATCATTTTCTTCCTCCTCTAAAAAGGCTTTTCTTATACAAGCAAAAACTGAATATTAAATGGAGTTTAGTCTATTAACGTTTACGGTGTGCATCATAGGCAAATTTCTTCTGTATCTCTGACTTTAGTCTCATTAAACTTGATCCTTTTCTGGGATCAGCTAYGGAGAAAGCATGAACCAAAGACAAAGCCCTTCTTCTAGGTCAGTTGGCCACTTCTCATAAATTAATGGGATTAAGTCAGMTGTTGACTTCAAYAGGAGTTGTCCCCAAATCAAAAAGYRAGCCAAGCAGACTACAAACTACASGTAGCAAAACACAACATGAAATTCAGTTAAGTACMTACATACACACACACTAACAGATCTGAAACTCATTGCTAAGTATTACACAAACTCAAAAGGAAGCCTTTAGTCATCCATAAAAGTTACGACTGACTTCAGTTTGGCACGGAGGTATCACACCTGGTTTGCAAAGAGTTCAAAGAATTTTTATATGACGCCATAAATTGGTCAAGTTTGTGAGGCACGCAGTGTCAAGCAGGACCCTATGTGCAAGCTTTAAGGAAATATCAAACCACACATACACATTTCATCTCCAGACAGGGTGAATCTGTGAAAGCCACAGCAACAAGAAATGCTTTAAAAAAAGACCTTGTTTATAAAAATCACCAGGTTTCACACGCACACCTCAATTTGCTACTCTAGCAACACCATCCTAGCATCAAATCCATTTTTGTTGRAATAGGTCCTTTGAAATACTGAACAAGAAATTTTACAGTAAGATCTTTATTTCTTTTTAAAAGCATTCCTCAATTTTTTCCTCAAGTCAGACCATGGGAAGAGCTTCAACCAGAACAACTGCCCACAAACTCCCTGYTAGATGTTGTTTTTTTAATTCACTAACGTCCTGAGTAACGTTCCTTCTTACTCCATAACCTTCCTTCTTACTYCGTGACCTTCCTTTCCTCAAAACGACTCCGGGTTTTTTTCTTTCCCCCTCCTTAATAAATCACTCATGCCAGAATTATGCGCCCATCTGTGCCAAGGTAATAGCAGAGGTCAGTATATTTCAGTCTAATACTGGTTTGTATAAYCAAGAAAAAAAAGCCTTAAGAAAAGCCCTCTTCAGAATTGTGCAAATATTGATACCCAAACCCTTCATGCCTCGCAACACAAACTAAAAGTTTCAAAAATGAAAGATCTTCTCAAGTAAATAAAGAGAAAATACTGTATYCATGAAAGTTTGCATCAAAACAAAGGGAACCCCCCAGTCTAAGAAGGCCACGCTCATTAAGATCAAACGGGAACGATGGAGCGCAGGTTTCACCATGTGGATGTTGTAAGACTGAGAGATGTGAAGCCATGAGAAAGCCACACACTCAGCACCTCCGAAGGCTGCTGTTCTCCCGCGCAGGCTACAGCAGTACTAGCTTCATACCCAAAACATCTCATTGACGTTTCTACTATACCTTAAAAGGGACGCTCATTCAACTTTTCACCTCCCCAACGCGACGGTCAAAGCTTTTCCGATTAATATCAAACCGGGACGACGATGGGTAGTACACAATCAATCCTTATTAAGGCTGATGATTATTCTCGATGCGCCCTGTAAGAGAGAAACACYCAGTTAATGGTTTGTGCCAAGATGAGTGACTCGTTTCACACGGATCAGCCATATTAAGCAAAGAGCCTTTTTATTGCCCCAGCTGCTTGAATTTCGTTGTGGATGACTGGGACTGTCCCATATAATTGAGATTGCCCCAGCCGCCAACATAGTCTCCATATAAAACAAGTTTATCAAAGTATTACAAGCACAGCTGCAGGTACACCAGCCTGCAGAAGGCATGGGGAGGGTGGAGAAGACCACCGAAGACCATAACTCAGGCCATTTGGGGAGTAGCACAAGGCTACGCAGTCTGCTAATACATCAGGAGCCTAACGAATGAAAAAAAAAAAAAAATTAGTCTTAAACTGTTCTGTTTTGCAGAGAAGACAACAAGGAACATACAGCACTTGGCCCGAAGCTGGAAGGATCTCCAGTCGTGCCAGATTTTACATCCAAATCTAGACCGCTTCCTTAAAAACAACCTTGTTTTCCCTTTTCTAGAGAAGGTGAGGTTTGTGGGCAGGAGCAGGACCCTTGTTAGGCCAGCCAGCATCAGTGGAAAAAGGGGACAAACCCTTCCACCGCACAAACCCTTCTGGAGGCCTGACACAGGGGAAGGTGCCTTCAAAGCTATGTTCTGCTCACAAAAAAAGCTCCGAGGTGGAATTAGGCATGTATCAGTGAGACCATCTGCGGAAGCGCATAGGTCGCTCTTCTGGAGTTGTGGGTATGTTAGTAAGGAGGAGAGGAAAACAATAACTATTTCATCAAGTGGGGGAGAGACGAGTGAATTATTCCCTTGGCAACCAGCTCAGTGGGACCCGGTTATTTTCTCAATTATTCAATTAAATATATTCAGTTCTCAGTTACTTTCTGTAGGACCCCTTCCAGTTTTAGATTTCTTTTTCAACGGAAGCTTGCCACACTTTCTACATGCCTCACAACACATAAACAGGCAAGATGCATTTTTATAAGGTAAGGCAAGTCTTGAATAGYTAAAACCACCTATGCTGTCAGAACATCTCGGCCAAAGTTAACGATCCCCTCAAGTGTAGCAAGTGAAAAGCTGATGCTCTTTATTATAATGCTTTATTAGAGCATTAAAGCCCTCTCACATAGAGAGTAAGCTGCTGTGCAGAGCACCCGAACCACCCACCAGCACCCAGGCAGCAAAGCCAGCAGCTGAACCCGATGCCTGAGAGCTCCAACAGCAACTCCCGGGTTTGCCCCCGAGCAGCTCGGCGTAGCTGACGGAGACTGCCAGGCTGCAGGGCACCACTGGAAGAACCAAYATCCCCGCTCCAACTCAAAGTATTGCAACGACAGCTTTTCTACTTGCATTTGATAAAAGGGATGATCAATTTCTATTTATTTTTAAGTTGTTGTAGGAAGGAGATATATTCTGCAGACACAGGGAAGAAGCAGCAGAGCATCTTCTCCCTCGTGGTGCAGCAATGCTCCCCGGACACGCACTCCACCACTTTGCTTTCCCCAACAAATAACCCAGCCTTGCTCATGGCAATGTGGATTCCCGATCCGGCTTTGTAGCAAAACAGGCTCCCTCTAATTATCCCTCAGCCTGACGACATCTAAATGGTGGAACAGGAATATGGCAGAGACTCAAAATGAGAGAGTGTGAAAACAAGACCGTCTCCTTTCTTCATTCACACCGCAGGTCCCAAGCGCACGAGGACACGCTCCCGCCTGAGTCATTCCCAGCAACACTTCACGGCCTGACAGCAACCACAGATATTTCCCACGCAAGTGTGTTTTTTTTAAAAATTATTTAAAATCAGAGGATAGCAAGAGTAACTTTGGGACTGCAAGGAGCAACGGTGTGATTAGAAGGATCAGTCATGTCTATAGAGTCTTATTAGAAGTAATTTATATGCAAGTAAAAYAAATATCCCCCACTTTTCTAGGAAAATGCCAAATTCCATTCTGATTTACACGCTTTACAATCTCATTGACTTCAGAGGGATTGCCTGCGGTATGAATCACCAGGCTGTGGCCTCCCAGCAATGCAGAGTAATCCCTTCATACTCCTCCTTTCAAAAACCCTATCATCCGACCAGGTGCTGCAGCTAAGACCCCACGAGCCAAGTCTCAGCCCTGCGGCCACGCTTCCCCTCTCCCTATTAAAGCCTGGGGAGGGGGTGCAAAGGAAACAAAAGTCTGGTGATGGAAAATGCCGACAAGCGAAAACCACGGCCTCGGCGAGCCCGGCGTGCGTGGCTGAGCACGGAGGCGGCCGGGGGGTTATTTGGGGCAGTGAGGGGGGAGAGGCATGAACCCTCCTTCAACCTAATTAAATCCAGATCCAAAAGCCATTCTGATCTGAGGGCATTAAGTATTTTTGTTAGGAAGGGCAGGGATAAATTAACTCCTAACTCGGGCTCTAATCTTTTTTCATTGTTGTTTAAATTCTCCCACTTCCTAAGATTTCAGCATTTCCTTGTGATAAAGAGGAGCTCCAGTCTGCCAGCTCATCTGCCCCTTCTTTCCAGGGCATCTGGGCAGATGCTTCCCCCAGCCAGGCTCTTAAAAATTACACGACATCGGTGCAAAAGGCAACTGCTGACCCCACTCCTCACTTTAATCACAGCTGTTATTTACAGTGCTACCAACGCACTGGGATAGAGGCTAATAAATGTTTAATGGCCCAGTAAACACCAAGGGCTTTATCTACAGCCCATTTCAAAGCCTGATCAAATATAATAATCCTTTGCACGTCTGTCTGCCACTTCCCTGGCCTCCTGCGGGACGGAAGGAGATGTACACGGCTGCTCTATATTCAGACAAGAAAGGGAGGTTAGCTATAGGGAAAGGGGGGCTAGCTATAGGGACATGGATGTTTTCCCTGCTTCCACCTCAATTTCTTGCTCCCAGAAGGGCAGGACTGTCGGATCTCAACTTCTATATAATATAGAAATGCAGGTGGCATCTGCCTCTAGGATTCAATAAAGCAGTTATTTATAACAGGAATATTACACATAGCAAGCAGAGAATATGTGGAGGAAGTTGAGAGAAGTATCATTTACTTACAGACTGGGGTACAGGGGAAAAATACACGCACACTTTATRCTTGTAGGAGACTATAAGGCCAGAAATGCTGAAGCTTTTTAGAAAGAAGCTTTATTTTAAAAAAATTATGGAAACAGGATCAATACTTAAGCAGTTTACATATCGCACAACTTGCACAATGCATAGGATTGCCAAGTAGCTGAATTCTTCACATGCGTCTACCCAGACAAGTGCTGACTGCTGCCAGACCAACCGATTCCACGCGTGGGGGAGAAAAACGATTTTCAGGCAGATAAACCACCYCCTCAGATCTGAAATGGAAGATATATTTCCCCCGCCAATTACAGCTGTGGGTCCATTACTCAATATTCCCTCCCCATGCAAGTCTTACTTACCTTCTCGACCCTCATATCTCCCATATGATATTTTAAATGAGTCATTTTGACACATTAAAGCTAAGCAGTTAGGGTTTTATTATGCTATTACACATCCCCATGACAAGCTTCCCTAAAGACTTGATGCTAAATCACAGTCCAATTATGGTTTGGTAAACTCACACGAACCAGAGATAAACACACCAGAAAAAGCCACGAGGACTTCACAGGGAGACCTCACCCCCACCGTGGGGTTGCACTCTGGCACCCTCCAGCTATTCAACACACGGGCTCCAGGAGCCAGACCTGTTCCATAGTTTTCTGGACCATATTCAAGGTTTGATTTTTTTTCAGCCTCCAAAGTAGCCCCAAAATCAGGTCCTGGTACTGCTGAGGTCTTCTGATATAGCCAAGGCCAACTGACTCCACCAMCACCACCACCTCCTGGCTCAGATGATGGGAGAGACCTGCCTYCCAGTTCTGGTTAAACTGGAGGGTCCTCCAACTCCGATCCATGCGGAAAGCGAGGGATCAGGGCAGGATTACACAAACGGAGGCTCGAGGCCAAAATAAAGGAGCCTGGAGGCAGGGCTGTCGTCAGGGCGTAGCTCAGCCGTGCTCTCGCACACCGGCCCCTTCCCTCCCCTCCATGGGACACTTTCATTTAGCGTGGCCAGGAGACTCTCGCAGAGGATGTTTTAAAACTCACCGAGYTGCCAAAAATGTCAAATTAGAGCACAGCGAGAGCTCATAATAAATCCACCCAACTGAACCGCAGCACTGCTTGGCTGCCTTTTTGGGTGAAACCAAAAATCGTGAAAGCAAAGATCTACCGGCAATTACACCCAAAACGCTTCCTGTCTTTGCACGAATCTTTGTTTGCTTTGGGTTTTAGTGGTAGATGGGAACACAGACTACAATTTGTGGGAGATAGGTTATTGCTGCTAATGCAAAGAGCTTTTTCTCTTCCCCCCTTAACAGATAAAGAAAGCACTAAAAATGCCACTCAACCAGCTTGGTCCTGCATTYGCAGATGGTAGCAAAAATTAGCATTATTTACTGTGGCTTTAGTCACTTTTAAAAAGAAAAACAGATAAAGGAAGAAATGCACCTGAATTAGGACTCCCTCCCTTTTCTTTTGCAACTAATACTTCAAAATGCAGCAGGGAAAGAGCATTTTGCAGAGCYCTAGGAAACCACACTTAGGAAAAAAAAATCATTTACCCGAGGAGRAGAATGAAAACAAGCAGAACAATAAGAGTCACAGAAGTTTGCTCTGAGGAGACATCTGGGAAGGTGAAAGGAGGAAGCAAGCGAAAGAAAACACACAGCATAAAGATACAAATTAATCCAAAACAGCAAGAGAAGGATTATTAAGCCATTTTACGTTTACACAGCACTACATACAACAAACAAAATGTGATCACATAGCGCTATATGATTCAAAATCTAGCTCCATTTATATACACAGTCATACCCCTACAGAGGGCTCAGCCCACCCCTGTATCTCCCGAGGACCTCAACCTCCTTGCCTCAGAATCCCAGAGTGGTTGAGGTGRGAAGGGGCCTCTGGAGGTCATCTGGTCCAACCTGCCTGCTCCAGCAGGGCCACCCAGAGCTGGTTGCCCAGGACCATGTCCAGATGGCTTTTTAGTATCTCCAAGGAGGGAGACTCCACAACCTCCC